>QXTE01000047.1:7887315-7972489 GCA_003942145.1 Platysternon megacephalum | reverse complement strand
CCCTCCCCCCGCTCCCTGACAGCCCCCCCAGAACTCCCAGCTCATCCAACCCTCCCCCGCCCCGTTACAGCCCCCCCCAGAACTCCCAACTCATCCAACTCTCCCCCACCCCGTTACAGCCCCCCCCCCAGAACTCCCAACCCTCCCTGTGACAGCCCCCCAGGCCCCCCTTACCACCAGGCCGCTCCAGCCGCTGGCTCCACGTGTAGCACAAAACAAACCGGCTGGGGAGCCCACAGCCCCTCCCCCGCAGCGTGCTGGCGATGCAAGGCTGAGGCAAGGGGAGGGGGGGAGCGGGGGAGGGACTCTACCTGCTGGAGGCCAATGGGAGTGGCTCAATCAGCCCAGGCGCCCAATCAGCCGCGTCGCACTCTGTGTAAGGGGAAGGAGGGGAGGGAGGAAAAATCCAGGGCGCCCCCTAACCACTCGGCGCCCTAGGCAACCGCCTAGTTCGCCTAATGGTTGCACCGGCCCTGGTCCTTACCCTTTGTGGGGTGGGGGGGGAGGTAGGAGGAGTTCCACTCCACTTTCCTCAGTGGGCTGGTAGGGCAACCCAGGTCTGCCCTCTCCATGAGTCCTGGCCCAGGGACCCTTGAATAGGCAGTCAAAGACTAACTACCTAGACCTCTTGCTGTCTCCCTGGACTACTTGCTTCCTTGTTCTGTCTTGAGCCTTTGTGTCAGCCTCTCCCTGGCCCCGTCCACCAGCCAGCTGAAGAGCTTCTTAGCGCTTTCTGCCACCCAACTCGTTCTGCTGCAGGAAAGTTCTCTACCCCTCTCTCAGGGCAGTGCATGACTCAGCAGGTGTCATCCTGCTCTCTGCAGGCCCCTTCACCAGAGCACAGAATCCTGGATGGACTCACTTCCTGCCACATTCTTTCCCAACTGCCTTAGCCTCCCTGTTGCAGATGTACCTTCCTTCCAGGAGGCTGCATCTGCCAGCAGTCCCACTCTGCTCCCTGATTCCAGCCAGGCTTCTCTCACTGAGATCTGCTCTCCTTCCAGGTCAGGTCCTAACTGAGCCAGGTCTAGACTTTTTAATTCCTCTCTCCAGGTCTGACACTTACTACACGTGAAGCTGGGTGAGGCTGCCTGCACCCACAGGCTCTCACTGATCCCTTCAGACCCAGTGTGGGGTTGGTACGCCCCATCACTCAGGTCAAAGAAGTGTGCCTTGCACTTGAAGCAGAAGGGGGTGAGGTTCATGAGGGTTCTTAGTTCCTGTGGAAGTTCTGTCTCCTGTACCGATAAGCTTAACCGGTGATAGACAGTGCCACTGGGCCTGAGGGGTGGAGTTGTCAGCCACAGTCCTTAGCCTGCAGCTTTAATTGATCTTTTAGATGTGGTTGGCCCAGGCCATTCAGTGCCTTGAAGATAATGTCTGAGACCTTGGACTTGATTTGATAGTCAATGGGAAGCTATGCAAAGAGCAGAGGAAAGGGCCGATGGTAGACTGTTGCTGAGGAGCTATGCCACTGTTGGTGACGTATGATAGTTAAGGTTAAGATTTTGTCATGGTTATTTTTAGTAAAAGTCACGGACAGGTCCGCAGGCAATAAACAAAAATTCACGGACGCCTGTGACCTGTCTGTGATTTTTACTAAAAATAATGGTTGGAAGGGTTGATGGGGGGCTAACTGAAGCCCAAGAGGGGGGAAGAGAGCTCGGGCCCAGCCGCGGGCTCCAGGCCCCACGCACTGTAACATCCGCCGAGGGCTCTGGTCGCTGCATGCTGCCTGATAGCTCTGGCCCCACCACCCTGGGGCTGAAGCGGAAAAATGTCATGAAGGTCTCTGAAAGTCACGAAATCCATGACATAATCTTATCCTTAATGATGGTTTACCTAAATCACACGATTTTGTTGCTGCTCCCTGATTGGATGACATGCAGGAGCTGGGAAATCAAAGTAGTTTCAAGATAGCAATGTCAATACATTTACAAGAGTCTTCACAAGATTTTCACTCACTACAAATTATTTCTAGTATAGTAGCACCCAGAGGCCCCAACCAAGATCAGAACCCCACAGTGCTAGGGAGTGTACAAACCCAGCATAGTGACAGTCTGCTCCAAAGAGCTTACAATTTAAACAGACAAGACAGAGTAAGGCTGAGAGAAAGGAAATATTATTATCCCCATTTTGCAGATGGGGAAGTGAGGCACAGAGAAATTAAGTGGAAGATTTTTAAAAGCACAAACAGGAATTAGGCATCCAATTCTGATTGAAAGCAAAAGGCCTAACTCCCATTTGTCCCTTTGAACACCTCCCCCCAAATTACTTATCCTAAGTCACCCAGGAGTTTGTAGCAGAGCTGAGAATAGATCCCAGACTTCCTAAATCACAGTCCAGCACCTTAACCGCAAGACCAACCTTCCTTTTGAAGGAAGGGTGTTCACTTACCATAAATTTCCACACAACCGAACACAAAGCATTCATATGAACGTTCTCAGAAAACTCTTCAAAAGCGCTGTGAATACCAAAGTAAATGTGCATTTTTTATTTCAGTTCATAATTATAAAACCAGAAGAGGACCAGTGTGATCAACTAGTCTGATCTCCTGCATAACACAGGCTGTAAGACTTCCCCCAATTAATTTATTTGAACTACAGCATAATTTTTATAAAAACATCTCAACTTTATTTTAAAATTGCCAATGATGAAGAATCCACCACAGCACTTGGTAAGTTGTTCCAATGGTTAATTACCCTCATTGTTAAAATGTGGGCCTTATTTCTAGTCTGAATTTGTCTCGCTTCAACTTCCAGCCGTTGGATCTTGTTAGACCTTTATCTGCTTGACTGAAGAGCCTTTTATCAAATTTTTGTTGCCCATAACATTAACGTTCATGGATACTTTATGCAGAATTCACCAAGCTCTACTCATGATTTAAAAAATAAAATATTCACTCTCTAAGTTTATTCTGATGGGATCAGTGGAAGGTTTCTAAGTGGACAGAAACATCTCAGTGAGCATGTAATTGTTCCTCATAATGCAGCAGGCTGAGCAATGGTATAAATATGCAAAGGCTGCTCCACTTCACAGTTGCATGGATACCAAGCAGATGGGTAGATGAACATGGAACTCTCCCTCTCTCTTAAAAAAAAAAAAAAAAAAAAGAGAGAGAGAGAGAGAGCGCACCCTTGTCAACACAAACTGCACCCATCTGGCTAGCTACAACACTCTGCTTCACAAGAATGAAGAGAAATATAATATTTTATCCTTTTCTTATTTTGCTTAACATGGTGATGATATTCCCAGCTCGCTGTAGTATTTCTGTTTCGGTTTTAACTTCATTCTGCTGGAAGCAACCTCCCAGATTCTCAGAAAAAATGCTGCCTCCCCACCACCTGTCTTCATCCAACTTAATCCCCTTTTGCTCTGTACCATAATACATGAAAGAATACAAGACACTGAGTGAATCTATATCAGTATTGTCGTGATTAGAATACATAGCACCGTTCAGCTCTTTTGTAATGGTTAAGCTATTCTATACAATGCTTTAAAAATGCCTATATCCTAGGGAATCAATCATAAAGTTCACACCCTTATTTATCCAATCATAATAATTTATTCAATACCTATTGTCAATAAAGTCATCTAGGCACTACCTTGGACCTGGGCCCAGGCCACAAAAAACAGATCCGTATCTAGTTCGGGAGAGTTTGAAGTTGGGGTTTGGGTTCAGATTCTTCGTTTTGCTGACCATAAAAATAATCTAACCATTCATTATTTCAATCTGGATCTACTAGCCCAGCTGCATCCCCTTCTGCCCCACCAACATCCCTTCCAGCATCCCATTAAAAACATTGAAACAAATAAACTGATCGCAAAAGGAAGAATGTATATGTTCTGAAAACAGAGGAACTCTAATGGGCATGACTGCCACGGCCAAGTCATGCGCGGCCAGACCTAGCCAGAGTCTGCAGTCATGAGACTCAGGAGGTCAGAATCAGGAGACAAACTGGAGATCAGAAAAGACAGTTACCTGCTCCGTAACTGATGTTCTTTGAGATGTGTTGCTCATGTCCATTCCGTATTAGGTGTGCGTGCTCACCACATGCATCGGTGCCGGAAGCTTTTCCCTCAGCAGTATCCATAGGGGACTAGCTCTGGCGCCCTCTGGAGTGGCGTGCACATGCCGTGGTATAAGGGGTGCCGCTGGCTCCTCCCACCCTCAGTTCCTTCTTGCCGGAAACTCTGAGGGTTGGGAAGGAGGGCGGGTCATAGAATGGACATGAGCAACACATCTTGAAGAACACCAGTTACTGAAAAGGTAACGGTCTTTTCTTCTTCGGGTGATTGCTCACATGCATTCCATATTAGGTGACTCCTAAGCAGTATCCATGGAGGTGAGTAGGAATTCATGGACGTGTAGATTGCAACACAGCTCTGCCGAACCCAGCATCATCTCTGGCCTGCTGAGTGATGATGTAATGCACTCTGAACGTGTTAATCGAAGACCATGTCGCGGCTCTGCAACGTCCTGGATGGGAATGTGCGCCAGGAAGGCCACCGAGGATGCCTGGGCTCTGGTCGAATGGGCCCTCATGATCAGCAGCGATGGGACCTGTGCCAGCTTGTAACTGGTCTGGATGCAGGAGGTGATCCAGTTGGAAATTCTCTGCGAGGACACTGGAAGGCCCTTCATCCTGTCCGCTGTCGCGATGAAGAACTGGGTTGACCTGCGGAAGGGCTTGATACCCTCCAGGTAAAATGCTAGGGCACATCTGACATCCAGGGCGTGCAGCTTCCTTTCCTCACTAGTGGTGTGCAGCTTGGGACAAAACACCGGGCAGAACATGTCCTGGTTGACATGGAAGGAAGACACCACTTTCGGCAGAAAGGCCGGATGGGGTTGCAGTTGAACTTTGTCCTTGTAGAACACTGTATGTGGCAGCTCTGATGTCAGGGCTTTAATCTCCAAACACTCGTCTCGCCAATGTTATCGCCACAAGGAAAGCGACCTTCCATGACAGGTGGTAATGGGAGAAGGAGCTCATAGGCTCAAAGCGTGGGCCCGTGAGCCTAGAAAGAACCAAGTTAAGGTCCTATTGTGGGACAGGAGCCCGGACCGGCAGGAAGAGCCTCTCGAGGCCTCTCAGGAATCTGATCAAAATGTCGTGAGAGAACACCCTCTGACCTTGGATCAGCAGGTGGAAAGTGGAGATGGCTGCAAGGTGCACCCTGATGGAAGAGAGGGCCAGTCCCTGGTTCTTAAGATGAAGAAGGTATCTAAGATAGACTGTAAGGAGGAGCACGACGAAGAGATGCTACGCTCAGATGCCCAGTGGGAGAACCTTGTCCACTTGGCCAGGTAGGGTGCTCTGGTGGAAGGCTTCCTGCTTTCCAGGAGGACTTGCTGGACCTCATTAGAGCAGGCCCGCTCCTCCAGGTTCAACCATGCAGCGTCCACACCGTGAGATGGAGGGAGGCAAGGTTGGGGTGTAGGAGGCACCTGTGATCTTGCAAAATCAGATCCAGTCGGTCAGGAAGGGTCCAGGGAGTGGTCTCCACTAGGTCCATCAGCGTGCTGAACCAGTGTTGGCGTGGCCACCCCGGGGCGATCATGATGACTTAGACTTTGTCTCTCTTGACCTTTGACAGGACTCTGCTGATGAGCGGGATTGGCAGGAACGTGTACATCAGTCCCCCCAACCATGACAGGAGGAAGGCGTCGGAGAGGGAGTCTTTGCTCAGACCCTGTAGGGAACAGAAGCGATGACATTTCCTGTTCTGTCTGGGGGCAAACAGGTCCACTTGGGGAGTTCCCAACCTCTGGAAGAGAGTGTTCGGGCTACCTCCGGATGGAGCGACCACTCATGGTGAGAGAAAATGGACCTGCTGAGACGATCTGCCAGCGTGTTCCTGATGCTGGGGAGGTGACAGGCCTCCAGGTGGATTGCGTGCTTGATGAAGAAATCCCACAATTGGGGGAGCTTCTTGACAGAGAGCCAACGAGCATGCACCCCCTTGCCTGTGGACGTAGAACATCGAGGTCGTATTGTCCATCAACACTCTCACTACCTTGCCTGACAGATGTGGTAGGAAGACCCTTCAGGACAAACGTACCGCTCTGAGCTCCTTGATATTTATGTGCAAAGTCATCTCCTCCGGGGATCATGTCCCTTGGGTCTGTAACTCACCTACATGCGCTCCCCGACCAATGTCCGAAGCATCCGATATCAATTCGACCAAGTGGCGCAGCTGTCAAATGGAACTCCTTTCAGGACAGCCTTGGGGTTGGTCCACAATTGCAGGGAGGTAAGTGTGATGGGTTTGGTCACAGAGATCCTCTTGGGACTGTCACCTGATGTGCTGAAATTACCTCTGAGCCAGCTTGGGACTCCAGAACCCTGCCTTGTTGAGCCAGACATGCTAGCCTGCTGCAACACAGACCCAGGTCTGGGCCACGCCCCCAAAGCTGCAGACTTTAAATAAAAACAGCTCAGCAGGTTACCTGTCTCCAGCACCCAGACCCCAGCTCCAAATGGGATCCAAACCCCAAATAAATCCGTTTTAATCTGTATAAAGCTTATACAGGGTAAATTCGTAAATTGTTCGCCCTCTATATCACTGATAGAGAGATATGCACAGCTGTTTGCTCCCCCGGGTATTAATCACTTACTCCGGGTTTATTAATAAACAAAAGTGATTTTATTAAGTATAAAAAGTAGGATTTAAGTAGTTTCAAGTAATAACAGCAAAAACAAAGTAAGTCATAAAGCAAAATAAAACAAAACATGCAAGTCTAAGCCTAATACATTAAGAAACTGATTACAGGTAATATCTCACCCTCAAAGATGTTCCAATAAGCTTCTCTCTCAGACTAGACTCCTTCCTAGTCTGAGCCCAATCCTTTCCCCTGGTACAGTCTTGTTAGATCCAGCAGACATCTCAGGTGGTAAGCAGGGATTAATAAAGAACAATATTGTCAGACACATAGATGAGCATAATTTGTTGAGGAAGAGTCAACATGGTTTTAGTAAAGGGAAATCATGCCTCATCAATCTACTAGAATTCTTTGAGGGGGTCAACAAGCATGTGGATCAAAGGGATCCAGTGGATATAGTGTACATAAGCGATGGCATTCTGGTGATCTACCCCTCACGCTGCTTGACCAGTACCGGGATCTGGAATGGGACCAGGAGCTGGAGTAGGCTGGTCACCGGGAAGACCTTCCTCCTGACCTACGGGATCCGTGTCATGGTGACATGTACCAGCGAGCCGACAATTGGTGACTCCGTTCCTGAGACCGACTGTCTCAGGCCCGTGACCAGTGCCGAGCCCTGGGTGAAGCACTGGGCCAGTCTCGGTGCTGTTGATGCCAGGAAGGGCGGGCCTCCATAGGCCCATGCCAAGTCACCGGCGAGGCGCACCTCGAGCTCTGCGGGCAGTGTCCTGAGTCTGGAGACTGACAAGGGCTTCACCGAGCCTGCCTTTCTGCCTTCGAGGCCTGGTGGCTCCATGCGGCGAGCGCTGGCAGGATGTCCCCTGCAATGGGCAGCGATGCCACAAAGACAGGGAACGTATAGAAAGGACCCAAGGTGGGTTTACCCTTAGACTGGGCTACCATCGTAGGCAGTGTGGGCTGTACCAGTAGCACCACTATATCCTGCGCTGCCTGCAGGGCCTCGGGCGTCAATGGGACCTCTAACTGATGAAGGCCCTTGTCAATGTCTGGCATGGGTCGGGGTGGGCTGGACCGCTCGACCTGAGGTGGGGCCCGGCTCCTGCTAGGAGATATTGAGCCGTCCTTCTCGGGCCTTGGCTCCCTTCCTGCCCTCTCCTTCCCCTTGTGAGATGTAGGAGATCTTCCTCTCCCAGTCTTCTTTTGCTGCTTGGCCGGTGCCAGGGAGGGGAATTGGTGCCGGTCTGTTGACAGCGCCGGTGGGGCGCTCCGCACCGACACTGCGGTGCTTGGGGCAGAGTCAGACCTCGACTGCTCCAGTGCTGGAGTTAGAGCCGACTCCATTAGGAGCGCTTTGAGACGGATGTCTCTCTCCTTCTTAGTCTGAGGTTTGAAGGACTTGCAGATACGGCACTTGTCACTTATGTGCAACTTGCCAAGACATCTTAGACAACTATTATGCGGATTGCTGATGGGCATCATTTTTTTGCAGTGATCGCAGGCCTTAAAGCCTGGGAACCAGAGCATGCCCCATCCCTAGGCTAAGTCCCATTCGGGAACCAACCTAGTAAAAACACTCTAATACTAACACACTAAGGGAAACTGTTAATTATGTACAACTAATTTACAAGAAAAGTTTGAAACACTGAATGAAGTGAAAAAGGCTAGCCAAAGCAGCAGACGTTCCAGCAACCTCACTGGTGGCAAGAAGGAACTGAGCGTGGGGGGAGCCAGTGATGCCCCTTATACCGCAGCATGTGCGTGCCACTCCAGAGGGCACCAGAGCCTGTCTCCTATGGATACCACAGAGGGAAAAACTTCTGGCACTGGTGCATGTGGCGAGCACACACCCCTAATATGGAATGGACATGAGCAAGCACTCAAAGAAGAACCAGAAGTCCAAAGTCAGGTCAGGATATCAGAGGAAGGCACCAAACTGGCGGTCAGGAACCACAAGTCAGATGCCAGGAGTCAAGCTGGGTCAGGAGGCCAGGAAATCAAGCTGGGGAACAGGAGCAGGGAGCACAAGGCACACAGTCCAGAGCAGGGTAGAGCCCAGTTGTTCAGGCAGCTTGCTGTGCCGGCTGCTGGCTTACCTAGGGCCCGTGGGCCAATCAGCTGCTCTAGGTCTCTGCCAATCAGGCCTCAGGGTGGAGCCTAATGCTGGGTCTGGGCTTCATTACTCCCTGGTAAGCAGCAGTCAGCAGACTGCCAGGTGGAGGGTTGGAGCATAGCTGCTCCTGTGGGCTTGGGTTGGAGACCTGTGGGTCTTTACAACAATTAAGTAGGGTGCTTCAGATTAAAGGCCCTGTTTCTACCTAGCCTGGGTTAAAATTTGGGGCACCAAGCAAGTACAGCTGATTTCAGTTGTATTGGTAGAACACAGAGCAATAAATGTTCCTGCAAGTACCTCAGTCCTAACCTATCCTTTCTTCTTTTGTGACACCCAGCCCACAGGCTGGATCCTACCTGCTAGAGACCATGTCAGAGCCTGCAGAATTTAAGGGCACTGTGGATCATCATTCAAGCTGATGTTATGTATGTATCGTATGAAAAATAAGAAATCACAAGCAAAGAGGTCATTGAGGTGATGGCGGGGAGCGGTTGGAACAGGAATATTAAGCTATTCTAAGTGCTTTCCCCTCTCACAAGCAGGGGCAGAGAGAGTGGCACCCGAATGCATCCATTATCCAAAATCAACCAATAGAAAGCAGATCATTCCAAGGCAAGTAATTATTTATGGATTCTAATGGGTATAGAAACATGGCCATAGAAGAGAGTATCCAAGTTATTTCTAAGCTACCTTCTATATTGCTAAGTACACTTTCCGTTGGAGATAAGAAGGACTTGTGTGCCATAAATGCTTTTTTCCAATAACTGTTGGCTTACACTTAAAACAATGACTACCCAAATCAGTGGTGTTGCTAGATTGTTTATGAATAGACAAAACTTATGAGTGACAATGTACCAGGAATTATTCTTCACCAGGTGGGAGGAGGAGAGCATAAATATGCAAAACTCCTCATTTGATGGTTCTTGTGGAAATGTGGCAGATGGGAACATGCACATGATCATGTTTCTTTTTGCTGCCCTGTGCCAGATTGGGGGGGGGGGGGGGGGGGGGGGGCGGGCTGCCTGTTTTTCTCCAACTTTCATTCAGCAGCTAAGGTGGGAAGCTAAAGCTTTGGCTGGCTTGTACTGAGTGTCCTCCTCTTAACTGAATGTGTCTGATGTTGTGCTAACAGAGGTACCATGCTGCCATCTAGTGCATTTTGCATTAAGAGCTGTCTTCCCTTTCCTATGGGATTGTTTCTGTTCACTGTAATCTTGGGGGCAAATGACAGATGAAAAACACCTCAATTTAGGGCAACATTCTCATACAATTTAATCCAAAGAGCCTGATTGGTGTACATGAGAAGCGACTGCTGGCGAGGGGGTCGCTGTGAGGGCCCTAGCTATGATATTTGCTCCCTCCTTGGACCTCTGTGTCCCAAATCTCCTGAATACTCTCCCAGGCATTGAAAAATCGAGGAATTATGGAGGTAGGGATTTGTGCGAGGGTGAGTTGGCTTTAGCTACAAGTGGGTTCTACTGACTTGTACGGCTGCACTTTAGTTATGGTTTGGGTATTTGTTTTATTTTTTCAGTATGTCTGGAGCACCTCGACTATGTAGAGAGGTGTCCTTTTGAGCATGTCCATACCTGTAAGCATATCAGTTACAGCTGCTCCAGTACGATGCAGTGGGAGGCAAAAGGGTACCTGTACAGGAGGAAGCCATAACTTGGCCACAGATCTGGAGAGAGCAAAATGGGGTTTGACTAGCACAGCCAGCCACACTAGTCCCCCTGTGTCTGACTGGGGTAAAGGTGGACCATGGTTCTGCATGTTGTGATGGCCAACCTCAGGGGAAAGGAATCTGCATCCTCTCCAGTGCCTGTCCCACATCCCCTCCAAGAAACCTTACAAAAACGTGCAACTCAGAAAACCATTCAGCTAGGAAAATGTGTAGATAAATAACCTCTCCAGCAGGGGGAATGGTGTACAGATACACAAATAATATGCAGCGTTACCTCTGCTTTGTGCCCATATATCCACCTGAGGTGGAAAGCTAAAAAGTCTGAGATTTTCTTGTTAGCTAAACTGGGCCTTCATGGGAGGGTTTTTGCCATTTAAGAACAAAAGCGGACTTCCCAATTTTCCTCAGAATTCAAATATCCACTAAGTGCACCTAAACAGTCCTGTTTGGAATGGAGAGGTTTCTAGACAGACTACAATTTCCATACTCAGTGCTACGCATTTGGTGAGTGCCTCATCCCTCTAGGCACTTCCGTAACACATAATAAAAATAAATGAGGAAAACAAATATCCTTTATCTCATGACCCATCAAATCTAAGGTTTGTAATTCTGTTCAGGAGAGGCTTCAGCATTATGATCCTGAAATACGTTTCAACTCATGGAGAATTGCCTCAGGTACACACGCAGCCTAATTTTTTCAAAGTTCTAATTTGATAGTTTAGGTCTTTGGAGTTGGTCTGTTCTTTGGTAATTTCTAATCCTTATTTTCTTTTTTTTTCCTGAAACTATCAGACTTGCTCTTATTCAGACAGGGAGGGGATAGCCAATTGTATTTAAAATGTGTCAGTACCATATATAAGTCTCTTTATTAACTGGGCAGTTTTATGACACTAACTGTAAATGTGATTCCTGAAGGACCCTTCATCATTAAAGAAAAGTCAAACTTTGTAATATACTTTGACATATACTGCCGAACTTCAGGTTTGTTTTGCCCTTTAAGTAAAACTAATCAGTTCTGGCTCAGGACTCTAATTTCTCCATTCTCCATCTGATCTTCTGTACCTGCATATTAGAGAATCAGGACATGGCTCCTTCACAAAGTTGTCTTAGAAGAGACTAAATTTAAACAATTTATTATAAATCAAATAGAGCAAGTCCCATCATGGCTCAGTCAATTTTCATTATATTCCAATGGCTGCTGCGGATGCTGGTATCAGAGGCCATGTTATTTCCCTGTGTTTCCCCTTAGAAGTGAGCTGAACTAAAGCACTCACTGAGGCAATAAGTACACTGCTTAAAACTGGAATAAACTGCACTGGTGAAATCACAGCTCTCCTGGTTTACACTACGTGTTTGCATCAATGGCTGGAATTGGGGCAAACCCCCAGTGTGAAGAAGGCCTGATTCTTTGTTATGGCCAAGTGTGATACAATGCAGATGAAAAATTAGCAACTCTGGAATGGAGGGAAGGACATGATGTGCTGATGGTATTTAGGCTTGAAAAAGACCCATGTTCAAGAGCCAGAATGCATGACTTGGCAAGGGATTCTCCAGGAATAGCAAAGGGAGAAGAAGCAGTTTGTGAGCTGATTTTGTCTTATCTGACCCTTGCCATCACTTTCCGCAGGAAGTGACATTTATAAACCAAATCCTAAACTCTATACTTAAGACAAAACTGCCATTAACGTGAGTGGAGGGTTAAGAAAGAACTTCAGGATTTAGCCCAAGAAATTTTGCAATTTTTCATGCTGATTTAAGAAGTGTGCAATTGGTAAAAATCAGCCCTTGATTTTTAAAGAAGGATACTCTTAAAGGGGCCACATTATAGCATTGATATTTCAACAGAATGCCTGATTAAGATCAGTGGCCAGTTCTGCTAGGGAGAAAAAAAGAAATCAATGCCTCATATAGACCAAGACAGTCATAGAATATCAGGGTTGGAAGGGACCTTAGGAGGTCATCTAGTCCAACCCCCTGCTCAAAGCAGGACCAATCCCCAACTAAATCATCCCAGCCAGGGCTTTGTCAAGCCAGGCCTTAAAAACCTCTAAGGAAGGAGATTCCACCACCTCCCTGGGTAACCCATTCCAGTGCAGTCCTCATATTTATTAACACTGTCCTTTGTTTCACTAGTGATTTTAAATTCTTCTCTCACTCAATGGGAATCTTTCCACTGCTCACTATAGTGGCTGGAACTGGCCTTTTACAAGTGTAAATCAGAAGCAACTCCACTGAAGTCACTGGTGTAAATGAAAGTACAGTAAAACGAACACGAACACCTCGGGAATGGACATTGTTCATAACTCTGAACAAAACATTATGGTTCTTTCAAAAGTTTTGAACTGAATATTTACTTAATATAGCTTTAAACCTTTACTATGCAGAAGAAAAATGCTGCTTTTAACCATCTTAATTTAAATGAAACAAGCACAGAAACTGTTTCCTTACGACGTCAATTTTTTTTTTAAACTCCCCCCCCCCCCTTTTTTTTTGTTGGTTTACTTTTAACTTTTTTTGCTTTTTGGCGGGGGGGGGGGGGGGGGAAGGAGGGAGGCAGCACCTCTGCTGCTGCCTGATTACATACTTCCGGTTCCAAACGAGGTGTGTGGTTGACTGGTCAGTGTGTAACTCTGGTGTTCATAACTGAGATTCTACTGTAAAAGCCAAGCCCATTGTCCATTACAGTCCCATAGAAACGTGACTATACAACTTTTTACCTTGAGAGATGTATATTTTCCATTATGTCCTGCACCCCATAGTTCTATATATACCCACTACTTTGTTAATGATGAAAGCTGAAAGGCAGAGTTCTAATTCTTTGCTAAACAAGAAACAAAACTGGTAAGTCGCATACTGGACCTTTCAGTTAGGGATGGTACAACAATATGAATAAAATATGGATCATCCTAACCCTTAGTTCAGAATTTAAAATGAATCTTTTATGAGGTCCAAAGTTTGACTTTTTCACATATTCTCTCATTTTTCATCTTCTCTTCCCTCCCAGGTTTTGGCCAGGGCTGAGGGAGTAAAATACCACAAGAGAATCTATTTTCACAGTATTTGTGGCTGGACTAGAAGTAGAAGTTTTGCAAGAAGTTATGTTCTTTCATGACCTCAGGTGTTCAGATAGTAAGTTAATATGAGCCATCCATGTAATTAGATAAACTCAAGCACCGTGTCTCTCCTTTCAGACCTAGAGATTTGTTCCAGTTACAACCTTCAGTGACCAGTCACCTTCATAGCTGCACTGGTGCAAACCCCTTGAATAGACAAGCAAAACTACTATTTGTGCACAACTTCTAGCGCTTTACCCTGGCTTCCCTAGCTACTTGAAAACGTGCGGCTACACTAGTGGTTGGCCACTGTAGACTAAAATTGGCGCACATTAAAATCTAATTTAAAGTGCCTACCTGCCCTGTTGTAGTCCGCGGATTAGCATGATAGGGACCAGCACAGATTGTAAATAATGGATTTAAAGAGCACTTCCTGACTATGCTGTTTAAACAGTGTCTAATGCTACAAAAAAAAAAGCAGGGATGCAGCAAGTATCCCATGGCCAAGCCTCCACCCTGGGGCGTGTCTAAATACAGTTATCATACGGATATCGTTAAATCAGGGCAACCCCTACCTAGTATGGATGCAGTTATACCTCTATAGGGGGGTTGCACCAATTTGATGAAGTCTGGTTTTCTACCCATTTCATTAAATCAGTGCAATAACTGTGTGTAGAGCCCTGATGTGTGCTCTCCTTTGGGTAGCGCTTCGTCCATCCATGTATGGCTGACCGTGTGCTTCCAGCTTATTTCTGAAGATTTTTAAAGGGACTTGACCTTTATACCATTATATATTTCCCCAAGAGTGTCCCTTGTTTATAAGAACTTTCCCTCTTCCATATGGTTGCCCAACATAGTCCTATTGTTTTTCCAGAGGGATGTACTAGGATAGCAACTGACAGTTTCACCTGAAACACTCCATCCTGTTAACAGAGGTTGACCTGTTTCTTTCTGATCTGGATATAGGTAGGTAGGAAAGGAGGTCTGAGGAGATAGGCTTTAGGATGAGCAGACTTGAGGGGGAAAAGAGCAGGGGGGGGGGAGAGAATGTACTAATGAGGAGCCTATTAAGATTTTGGGATGGTTTCCTAAGGAAACTGGTGAAAACGTCATCAAGTCATTTAAATCTTTACTGATCAAAGTATTTGAGAAGGTATTGTAAGATTCAATCTGGCATTGGCAGAAGGGGGTTGACTAAACAGCTTTTCCATCTCTAATTTTTATGAAAAAAAAAATGTGGAAAGGAGGGAGATATATTTGTTAAGTAGTACTAATACAGGTTTCAGAGTAGCAGCCGTGTTAGTCTGTATCAGCAAAAAGAACAGGAGTACTTGTGGCACCTTAGAGACTAAAATTTATTTGAGCATAAGCTTTCGTGGGCTACAGCCCACTTCTTCGGATGCATAGAATGGAACATACAGTAAGAAGATATTTATACATACAGAGAACATGAGAAGGTGGAAGTAGCCGTACCAACTGTAAGAGGCTAATTAATTAAGAGAAGCTATTAACAGCAGGGGAGAAAAACTTTTGAAGTGATAATCAAGATGGCCCATTTCGGACAGTTGACACGAAAGTGTGAGGCTACTTCAACATGGGGAAATAGATTCAATTAGTGTAATGACCGAGCCATTCCCAGTCTCTGTTCAAACCTAAGTTAATGGTATCTAGTTTGCATATTAATTCAAGTTCAGCAGCTTCTCGTTGGAGTCTGTTTTTGAAGCTTTTCTGTTGCAAAATTGCCACCTTAACGTCTGTCACTGAGTGATTAGAGAGGTTGAAGTGTTCTCCTACTGGTTTTTGAATGTTATGATTCCTGATGTCAGATTTGTGTCCGTTTATTCTTTTGCGAAGAGACTGTCCGGTTTGGCCAATGTACATGGCAGAGGGGCATTGCTGGCACATGATGGCATATATCACATTGGTAGATGTGCAGGTGAACGAGCCCCTGATGGCATGGCTGATGTGATTAGGTCCTGTGATGGTGTCACTTGAATAGATATGTGGACAGAGTTGGCAGCGGGGTTTGTTGCAAGGGTAGGTTCCTGGGTTAGTGTTTTTGTTGTATGGTGTGTGGTTGCTGGTGAGTATTTGCTTCAGGTTGGGGGGCTGTCTGTAAGCGAGGACAGGTCTGTCTCCCAAGATCTGTGAGAGTGAGGGATCATCTTTCAGGATAGGTTGTAGATCTTTGATGATGCGCTGGAGAGGTTTTAGTTGGGGGCTAAAGGTGACGGCTAGTGGCGTTCTGTTATTTTCTTTGTTGGGCCTGTCCTGTAGTAGGTGACTTCTGGGTACTCTTCTGGCTCTGTCAATCTGTTTTTTCACTTCAGCAGGTGGGTATTGTAGTTTTAAGAATGCTTGATAGAGCTCTTGTAGGTGTTTGTCTCTGTCTGAGGGATTGGAGCAAATGCGGTTGTATCTTAGAGCTTGGCTGTAGACAATGGATCGTGTGGTGTGTCCTGGATGGAAGCTGGAGGCATGTAGGTAAGTATAGCGGTCAGTAGGTTTCCGGTATAGGGTGGTGTTTATGTGACCATCGCTTATTAGCACAGTAGTGTCTAGGAAATGGACCGCTTGTGTGGACTGGTCTAGGCTGAGGTTGATGGTGGGATGGAAATTGTTGAAATCATGGTGGAATTCCTCAAGGGCTTCTTTTCCATGGGTCCAGATAATGAAGATGTCTTCAATGTAGCGCAAGTAGAGTAGGGGCGTTAGGGGACGAGAGCTAAGGAAGCGTTGTTCTAAGTCAGCCATAAAAATCTTGGCATACTGTGGGGCCATGCGGGTACCCATAGCAGTGCCACTGACTTGAAGGTTTGAACAGAGACTGGGAATAGCTTGGTCATTACACTAATTGAATCTATTTCCCCATGTTGAAGTAGCCTCACACTTTCGTGTCAACTGTCCGAAATGGGCCATCTTGATTATCACTTCAAAAGTTTTTCTCCCCTGCTGTCAGGGCCGGCGCAACCTATTAGGCGACCTAGGCAGTCGCCTAGGGTGCTAAGATTTGGGGGGCGCCGGCTGCCCCGGTCGTCAGCGTTATTTTGGTGGCGGGACCTTCCGCTGCCTCTGTCGGGGGCGGCATTTTGGGGGCGGGACCTTCCGCCACCTAGGGCGGCGGAAAAGCTGGCAGCACTCCTGGCGGAGGGGCGCGGGGAGGGCCGCCCACAGTAATGGGGGGGGTCGCACAGGGGAACCGCTCCCCACCCCAGATCACCTCCACTCTGCCTCCTCCGCTGAGCACACAGCCCCCGCTCTAATTCTCCTCCAATCGACGCCACAAGCCTGGGAGGGGAGGAGAATTAGAGCAGCGCCGGCGTGCTCAGCGGAGGAGGCGGAGCGAAGGTGAGCTGGGACGTGCTCCCCGGGCGGGGTTGGCTGCCGCGAAGGGGGGCTCCCCGGGCAGGGTTAGCTGCCGCGAAGGGGGGTAGCTGCAGAGCGGGGGGGGGCTCCCCGGGTGGGGGAGTGGCGGGCAGGGTTAGCTGCCGTGGGGAGGGGGCGCTCCTCTGGTGGGAGGGGAGGGGTTAGCTGGGTGGGGGGGGCGCAAGGTGGAAGTTTCGCCTAGGGCGCGAAACTTCCTTGCACGGCCCTGCCTGCTGTTAATAGCTTCTCTTAATTAATTAGCCTCTTACAGTTGGTATGGCTACTTCCACCTTCTCTGTATGTATAAATATCTTCTTACTGTATGTTCCATTCTATGCATCCGAAGAAGTGGGCTGTAGCCCACGAAAACTTATGCTCAAATAAATTTGTGAGTCTCTAAGGTGCCACAAGTACTCCTGTTCTTAGTACTAATACACTAGAGGGAGCCATCATAAAAACAATGACACCCAGGTTAGAAGCAGATTCTGATATTTCCACAGGCATGTTGTGTACACACTTCAGATGCTGTGCTAGATTGATTCTTATTGGCATGTAAAAGTCAATATGAGAGCATGAAATACATCAGGAAGCAAACTAGTTTTGATTTACAGGCCTCAAAATACTCACCCAGTTCATAAAATAAATCTCAGCATGTTTAACGCGTTGCAAAAAGAAATGGGCTTCCAATGGTAGGGCCACATGCTCATGAGAAACACTGCAGTTGTTTCCATGGGGAAAGGGTGCTAGAACCAACAGCCAAAGTCTCCTAGAAAGGTGTAACAGCATTATGATGCCCAGTATCTACTCCTTTGAGGTGCTGAAGTTTGCTGGGAAGGTTTTTTCCCCTTTTTTGCACCTTTCTGAAGCTGGGTTTAAAAACAAACAAACAAAAAAACCCCACCATGTAACAAATCCCCCAAGGCACAACAAAAAGGTACATCCTGCAGCTCCAGATTCACAAGCATTTACTTTTTATAAAGCCCCTCTCATGGTGTTGGTACACACTGCTATACTAAGTATGTGACCTATAGAATTTTTTAAAGTGCTGTTTGTACTGTAACACAGCTGCCAATGACAGCAGTTGTGTCACAATCATACCAGTTTACACAGTTGTCCAAATCAGTTCCAGGCTGCGGCAGAGTTTTCATTTTATGTGGTGCCAATACGAAACCATGAAAACATTTGATTGCAGAGTGAGTGCAGTCAGCTAGTGCATAAGACTTTCCTCCACTTCACAGGTGATTTCTAGTTCCTGCTTGTCCACATCACAAAACCACGGTATTGCTTGGCCCATTGCATCGTGACCAACAGGCTCTGCTGAAGAGAGGCCTTGTAGTTGACTAGCATGGGTGCTGCAGGCATATAAAGGCTCCATCATGTGCATTAACAGAGTTGTGTGAAGCTCACCTGGCTCTAGCCAATATCTGTAGTGCCTTTGCTTCAGGAGGATCATAGCCACCCTCCCCCCACCATTAAAACATTACCTTTCATAGATTCAGCTGCCATATATATCAGAGCACTCAACACAAGTGTTGCTGTAGCGCTTGGCCTCATAGCAGTCATACTCACAGTCATACCCAGATTCTTAGAGTGCCTAATCCTGCATCAGTTGGGGTTAATGGCCCCGCTCCCATTGACTTCAGTGTGTACAAGATTAGGCCCTTAGTTAAAACCCTCCTTCCTTGGGGAGTGAAGTCATTCAAGAAGAGGGCCAGAGGCACACAGGAGCTGTGGGTTCAAATTAAGATGACAATGGAAGTTAAATATATCAGAGAAAACGTTCTCATGGTGAGACTGAAGAATAGTCTCCAAAAGGTAGCAGTGGAAACACCATTGCTTCAGATATTTAAAAGCAGAATGCACACCATTGTAATAGTCATAAAAAGACAATGATCCCAGCTTCTAGCCACCATGCTTTCCATAAGGAGCACTGTCTAGAGCAACAATGAGTCTTTGAGGCACCTGTTCTGCAGTCTGTTCTGCTAGCACAGACGCCTGTGTCTGAGCAGAGCTCTGTTGCCAGCATTAACCCATTTATTTAAAACAGAGCCAGACCCCTGTGTGGACTCTCGTTTTGGTTTAGTTTAGGATTTGTGTACACCTCAGGTTTTGTACCACATTAACTAAATAAGTTAAAACGGATTTATACTGGTTTAGCTTATTTCTGTATATGCAATCACCTTTATACCATCCAGGCTAGGAACGGCACTGAATGAACTCATCACTTTCTAAATAGATACAGTGAAAGTGGTGCAAGAACTGTGCACAGACCAGCCCTGAGACCTATTCCCATTCAATTTAAGATAAACCAGGTTAAGCCTGGTTTAAACAGAGATAAAAGAGCATCCACACAGCCTTCACCAGTTTAACTCCTAAGCTCTTCTGGACAGGGAACATGTCTCCTCTTATGTGTGGCAGGTGGCTAACACGTCAGGGGCACTACTAGAAACAAATAATAATGATGGAACCAGCAGGAAATTCTACTCAACATAGAATCACAGAATCTTAGTGTTAGAAGGGACCACAAGGGTCATCTTGTCTAACCTCCTGCCAAGGTGCAGGAAGCTTGCCAGTCAGCAAAGAAACATTACCAAATAAATAGAAATTGTAGAAAACAACCCTGCCTTGTCAGGGAGATATAGAAAAATACATTAAATCATTGTGTCTCATTCCAGACCCACAACTAACTCCTTATTATATGCCAATTAAATTGATTATTGTATTTTAGAAAATCCCTAGCCTTGCTGGCCTAAAATTATTCCACATCCGAGAGCAGAAATAAATGAGTCTGTAGGACACCGTGCACAAATTACTTCAAAGCTTCTAAGAGTGGGCCAGAACACTCCATAATGCATTATCTTAAAAACAGGCTGACAGAGTAGCACAATTATAGCATGAGTATACTTAGAAGACAGACTCTGTGAGCCATTTTATTTCAGATGATCTGTGTTCTCACCTCGAAACTGAAGGAGTTGCTTGGTTTGAGTGACGCTGCCTTCTGTGCAATTCTTTAAAGTCTTTCTTTCCAGCTATTTCTATCCTTCAGTTTCAATGTTAAATACCAAATAAATGCGACAAGAGATTGTTCCAGCATGCAAATGAGAAATTGCTGACATTTAACATCATTGCTGTATGTTTTAGACAACTAATTAAACACTTCAAATAATGTTTTAAATCTCTCTTTCCAGCAGATCTTTTTAAATTAATTCACATTTATTTAAGTGCCCAGACAATGCTTTGGGTGCTGTACCAAAAATGTAACACCAAGGGTAAAAATTTTAAAAGTGATTTAGGCACTTTATAAGCCACACTCTTGTTGAACGTTGGTGGCACTTAGGCTCCTAAGTCACGTAGGTACTTTTGAAAATCTTACGCCAACTCAATATGCCCAGAAGAGACCCTAAATGAGCCCCCTACACCGAGCTCTGCCTTCCCTGCTGTCCCGTAACAGGCTCTCCCCCAATCAACAAGCCCCTCCTCGAGACCCTCAGTCAAAGGCACAGATAAAATCTCTACGACTTCCCACCCTAACAATATTACCTCAGTCTTCTCCTGGCGGAGTATAGTAACCATCCAGCTCTTGCCCATGACCCAGATTCAGTTAGTCACTGATGTCTACACTGCAGTGTAAGCTCAGGCTCAAACTCAGGCTTAAGCCCCACTTCTGACCATACACAAATCTGTCTGACTTGGATCAGTATGCCAAGACCCGGGTGCTAGGACCTGCCAAGTGGGTGGGTCCCAGCCCAAGTCCAGTGGGACTCAGGTCATTTTGCAGTTTGGCTGCAGCTTGCGCTGAAGTCCCCAGATTTGTGTCCTCAGAGTCGCCAACTCCACCCCACAAACCCATGCGCCAGTGTTTCTTGGCCCTTCTATCTCAAGACTAGCCAAGTCACCACCCTGGTTCAAGTATAGCTGCTCAGCCTTTAACCCTTCCATTTTATTCTGACCACTGAACTGCAAACAGAGTGAACCATCTCTTGCATTAGGTGAAAAGTCCTGCACCAAGAACACTGCTACATGGTCACGGGACCACAGTCCAATTCTGGTAAATCTCTGGTGTGTGAGGTGAGCAAGATGTTCAAATTCAGTCAGAGTACCAGAAATGACCATGTGTACCAAGAAACATCCAAGAAGCTGGCAGTGTTGGGGGTTCAACTGATGGTCCATTACAGACCGGTGGCCAATGCAGAGAGATCAAGCTGACCAAGACTGATCACTGGAAAACCAGGGATGAGAACCACGCCTCGGGGAACTCCCCCTCATCCTGTCTCTTTCACGAGGAATTTGACTGGGTGTTGGGAACTGCACTGAGCACAGAGCCCACAGCAGTTCATGATAGTCTGATCAGCCAGGATGACAACCTTCTAACCCCCAAATCTAAGAGGAGCCAACAGCCGCTGTATGAGGCTTATGATGTCACTCTGCTGCTCATGTCAGTCCTGGAGGAGGCTATGCTGCCGGAACAGCTACAGCACATCCTGGGTCCATAGTTGGAGGAGCTGTCTGATGAGACCCCAGGGGAGCAGATAGCCACAGAACTGGCAGCAGAAACAGAAAAGGCAGAAGTGGCACCAGAGCCTAATAAGTTTCTGCCTCCATGTTTGTTGTAATTAAGATATAATTGGGAGGGACTTCTGGCTTATGACCCAATGAAATAATGATTGCAAGCTGCGGGTAGCAGCGTGTATCCGATAATGGCGGAATGCACGCCAACACCTTGGTGTCTCCCACCCTTCCCACCACCATGTGGAATTCAAAATGGTTACCAGGAAGCACAAACAACAGTTAAATAAACAGTCATAATGAAATATTTACTAGATACTGACATTGTTACAAAGATGTCTTGGAGTGTTAAAGGGAAGAGCCTTACATTGCCTTCCCTGCTGACAGTGTGCTGCACCATACAAATTAGTCATGCCAGAGCTTACCAAGCCACCTGCACTGGGGCAGGGGGTAGGGATTGTAGTCCATGGGTGACAAATTTACTGTCTTAAATACACCAGGGGGTTGTATGCAGTCCAGAAATGTGGAGGGATGGAGGGTGCTTTGTAGTTCTTTCTTAAAGAAGTATGCTTCAGAGGGCAGAAATTTAGGTGTTCCATTCCCTATTCTGAGTCCTATGGTGTAGTATTAAGAGTCCATATTGTCTGGGGGTGTTTGCATGTGGTCCATAGATAGATGTGGTCCATACAGGCTGTATCATAAGCCGTAGCTGCACTGGGGTAACTACATGAATGTAGAGCTTTTAGCAGTTCACAGGGAGGCAGTAATCCATGTGGAAGCTAGCACAGCATCCTGTTGATTTCCCCATGAATTGTCAACCAATCCCAGGTGCTGATAGCTGCAAACTTTTCTGTAGTAGGAAATCCAGTGGGCAGTCACATTTCAGGGCAGTGTTCTTTCTGGGCCCTCCTTTGTAGATCACCAGCCCACTCCACTTGTGGAAATGTTGCTTAGTCACCATAAGCTTGAAAACCTCTTTAGCATAAATAGCTGGTTTGCCACCAGTAGCTTGGACCAGAATATCCCTTTGCCATTCAGGAATCTCCAGAACTGTTACATTCTCCAGAAAGCTGAATGCCTAAAAGGACTGTGGAAACCATAGGTAGCAAACCACAGGGAGTGGTACCATCCTCCCACCCAGTCTAAAATGACTGGAAACTTGTAAAGATACATCTTTACATTAATTTTGTAAATTTCATCTCACTATTATATGTAAAGCCTTTATGCATCACTTAACTCTCAGTGGTGCCCAAGGAGCATCTGGGAATTAAAATGCTGGTCTCAGGATATACTGAAGCACAAATATATAAAGTGTCAGTTTTTGGCCTTGAGGTTCCAAAGACACCTCTGTTGATGTAGTGAAATTCTTCTGCAATACTGAGGCTAGCATACGGTTTCATTTCTGTTTTCAGGGCTTTCCACCTCTGCAGACCAGCTACAGTCCACTAGGAGCCTGGCAGGGGTCATACTTTCAGGATGCAGTCAAAGACCACATCATGCCATCGTGTCTGCAGTGACCCTATGGTAGATATCCTGGATAGAGTCACCCAGCAGCTACAATATTAGAGGGAGAAGGATGGACATTTCAAGGTGATAGGCAGAGAGAGGCTGCAAAACACAAGGAGAGACTGGCAGCACAGTTCCCTGAGTAGGAACATTGTTTGAGGGAGGAAGATCGAGCACAGCAGAAGGGCCTGTTTGAGAGGCTGCTAGTGTTCATGGCCATGAGAGTGCAAACTCCTGCTCCACCCGCACCTCCTGCTCCAGGCCCACATCTGGAGTCCCCTCCACACTACCATATTGTGCAGTCCTTCACCCCTGTGCAGCAGCACCAAGTGCATGCAAAATGCACTAGGAAGGCAAAGGAAAGCAGTGAGGGCAGGGGACACTTGGAAAGAGGGGAGTTTCCAATGCACTGCTTGTTTTGCACTGGTTTCATTGCTCATTGTTAGTGCTATGCACTTAATTTTATTTCTGTTTGAGTAATTTCATGGCAGCTGGCCTGCCTATCAGTTTTTTTTAAATCTTGTCGTTTTCTAATACATTCATGTGAACAAATAAAGGCTTTGAATTAATTAACAAAGGTTATTACCATCATTACAAATGAACTACATAAAGTGCATTTCAAAGAACAGAGATAAAAACTTTGAGGCATAAGTGGGAAGTCATATGCAAAAATATCTTAATGTATCCTTTCAGATCCATAAGTAAAAAATCACAGTTCATCACACAAAAAAGTAAAAATGTACGAGAACCCATCCCCTTCCCCCCAGTTTATAATACAAACAGCATAAGTAAACATACATGAGAACCACCATTTCTCCCGTTAGTAAGCGGACCTTCAGCCTGGGCTCGGCCATAGTGTCTTTGTCTCCGGGGCCACTTACAGGAGCCCCCACTCCTGGGCAATTTCTGTTCCCAGCAGGAGTTCAGCTCAAGTTTCATTTTTTAAGCACCCCTTCTTCAGGTGGAAGATGTTCTGCAGGTGCATCTAATTGGCACTACCTGAGTACCAGAATGGTCACTAGTCTTTCTATCAGTAGGATGGGGCATGTCCCATCACACACACCCCAACCATGGTTATAAGCCATCTCATCCATAATTAAAAATCATACCAACTACTGTCCCCCCAACTCATAGCAAACAGTGAGAGTACTTCATTCACTGTTGATATTACTGTAAAGACAGATTCTTACACTCCCTTGTCCATTGGTCCATGCAAGTTGTGACAAAATGACCAACATTGGTATGGTGGGTCCCACGCTTTTCTTGGCCAGGGGGCTAGGACACCAGTCCTTGCCCCTGATCTTGGGGCACCAAGGGCCCCACTAGTGGCCCAGGAAGGTTGTAGAGGAGGGAAGCGGGTTTCCACCTCACTCTGAGACCCAGCCCCTCTCAATCCCTGTGGGTTTCTTACCCTCTTCCCCCTTGGGTAGGGTTACTCAGTCCTTGACGCTGGGGGAGGGAGTCTCCCTGATCTGCTGGAGCAGGGTGTCCCTTCCCCCAGTTCTCTGGTCTTTTAATCCTCAGCAACGCGCGCCCCCCCCCAAAGCTCCAGTCCTCTCTCCTTCCTCACCCCCATGCTGTCTGCCTGAAGCAGGGTTTTTTTATTAGGTTCCTGACAGGGCCATAATTGGCTACAGGTGCTCCAATTAACCTGTAGTAACCTTCCCTAGTCTACAGGGAATCATGCCTTAATTAGCCTACGGCTTATATATCTCCCCTCTTCCACTCTCCCACTGCTCCCTGGCCCTGCTGTATCACAAATTCCATAATGTGGTCACACAAAGCAACCCTGCAGGTGTGCATCCTGCTCTAGCTGTGACAATTGCACTTACTGGCTGTGTGTACCTGGTCCAGCAATCCCATATTGTCATGAGTCCACTTGGGATGAAATGGCTCACCTTTAGCTTCACAAACATTCTGGAGAGCACAGCAAGTCACAATAATGCAGAGAGCATTGATAACACTGAAATCCAAATGGTTCTGTAAACAGCACCAGCAAAATTTCAGTCTGCCAAATGCACATTCAACCATCATTCTACACCTACTGAGAGTGTAATTAAAAACGTTCTTTTGTCTCTGAGATCACTATATACTTTCATAAGCCAAGGCAAAAGGGGATATGTGCAGTCCCCTAGAATAACAGTTAGGACAGTTACTCTGATCATGACAATGTCCTTTGGTGGGAATAATGTCCCAGCCTGTCCACAAAGGTAAACTCACAATCTGTGGAAAACCCTAACATCATGCACTTTTCCAGTACAATCCATGTTGGTGTCCATAAATCAGGCTCTGTGGTTGACAAGGGCCTGCATAACAATGGAATAGTATCCTTTGCGGTTTATGTACTCTTGTGCTTCTCAAGAAGAACATAAAAATGACCATACTGGGTCAGACCAAAGGTCTATCTAGCCCAGTATCCTGTCAGTAGCCAGGTGCCCCAGAGGGAATGAACAAAATAGGTAATTATCAAGTGATCCTCTGTCGCCCATTCCCAGCTTCTGGCAAATAGAGGCTAGGGACACCATCCCTGCCCATCCTGGCCAATAGCCATTGATGGATCTATCCTCCATGAATGTATCTAGTTCTTTTTTGAACCCTGTTATAGTCTTGGCCTTCACAGCATCATCTAGCAATAAGTTCCCCAGGTTGACTGTGCGTTGTGTGAAAAAATATTTCCTTTTGTTTGTTTTAAACCTGCTGCCTATTCATTTCATTTGGTGGCCCCTAATTCTTGTGTTACGAGAAGGAGTAAATAACACTTCCTTATTTACTTTCTGCACACCAGTCATTATTTTATAGACCTCTATCATATCCCCGCTTAGTCATCTCTTTTCCAAGCTGAAAAGTCCCAATCTTATTAATCTCTCCTCATACAGAAGCCGTTCCATTCCCCTAATCATTTTTGTTGCCTTTTTCTGAACCTTTTCCAATTCCAATATATCTTTTTTGAGATGGGACGACCACATCTGCCCGCAGTATTCAAGATGTGGGCGTATCATGTGTTGTCAGTAGCTACCGGTGTGGTGCTCTGCTCTTGTTCGATGATGATAACAGTCATGTGTGTTCCCTCTGTGTGCTGCCCCGGTGCTGCGCAGATAGCTGACACAGCAAACCCAGAGAGAACCCCCAAAGACCACAGACTCTAGTAAGGTACGAAGGAACCTGAGCCAGGTTTATTGTCAAACAAAGCACAGTAATAGTTTCCTATAGACCAGGGGTCGGCAACCTCTGGCACGCGGCTCGCCAGGGTAAGCACCCTGGCGGGCCGGGCCAGTTTATTTACCTGCCGCGTCGGCAGGTTCGGCCGATCGCGGCTCCCACTGGCCGCGGTTCGCCGCTCCGGGCCAACGGGGGCGACGGGAAGCCGCGGCCAGCACATCCCTCGCCCGCGCCGCTTCCCGCTGCCCCCATTGGCCCGGAGCGGCGAACCGCGGCCAGTGGGAGCCGCGATCGGCCGAACCTGCCGACGCGGCAGGTAAATAAACTGGCCCGGCCCGCCAGGGTGCTTACCCTGGCGAGCCGCGTGCCAGAGGTTGCCGACCCCTGCTATAGACTCTACAGTTCATACTACGAATATGTGCCCCCTGGCAATGGACACAGCTCAGTCAGTGGTGGGACACTCCACTGCCCCCTAGGCTGGACAAAGATGTGCACTCCGGGACCTACTTTTATACAGTTACAGGACAGATTACTCATCCCTACTGACGTATTGAGGTACAGCCCCTTGACTCATTAGGGGCTGTCTCCCTCTTTGATCATGTCAGTTCAAACAAATCTATCCATCATGTTGTCCTTTTGACCCTGTCTTTAATATGCACCTGCCTGTTCCTTGTTATCTCTCTGGAGTGTTCTGATGCCATCATGGCACAAGTCCCTCTTATTAGCTCTTATGTGTGGCTGCACCTGCTTCTAGCAGCCCTCTTCTTGCCAACTTCTGTGAGTGGGACCTGCCTCTGGCTCACAACCCAGTTTTTGCTTAGCAATGCCTGGAAGTACTTTGGTTCAGGCCTCAGACTGGGCCTTTGATACAAGAGTTTATGTTTCAGGGCCTCATCTTACTACACCATGCATTTATATAGACGCAATATGATATTTTCTGTCTTATTATCCATCCCTTTCTTAATGATTCCCAACATTCTGTTCACTTTTTTGATTGCCGCTGCTCATTGAGTGGATGTTTTCAGAGAACTATCCACAATGACTCCAAGATCTCTTTCTTGAGTGGTAACAGCTAATTTAGACTCCATCATTTTATATGTATAGTTGGGATTATGTTTTCCAATGTGCATTACTTTGCATTTATCAACATTGAATTTCATCTGCCATTTTGTTGGCCAGTCACCCAGTTTTGAGAGATCTTTTTGTAGCTCTTCGCAGTCTGCCTGGGACTTAACTATCTTGAGTAGTTTTGTATCATCTGCAAATTTTGCCACCTCACAGTTTACCCCTTTTTTCAGATCATTTATGAATATGTTGAATAGGACTGGTACCAATACAGACTCCTGGGGGACACCACAATTTACCTCTCTCCATTCTGAAAACTGACCATTTATTCCTACCCTTTGTTTCCTATCTTTTAACCAGTTACCAATCCATGAGAGGACCTTCCCTCTTATCCCATGACTGCTTACTTTGCCTAAGAGCCTTTGGTGAGGGACCTTGTCAAAGGCTTTCTGAAAATCTAAATACACTATAGATGGGCAAACTAAGGGCACATTAATCCCACCAACATCCCTGGCAGTTTGAAAACCCCATTCTCTCAAAACTGGCAATTATTTTAGGGACATTGTTTATGCCCATTCACCTTTGGGTCAATCACATGCCTGATTACCTCAGAAACCTCTGCCACCAGGCCCCCCCCCCCCCCCCCCCCCCCCCCCCCCCCCCCCCCCAGTAGACTGGCTAGCACCAAAATGGTTAGCAATGGACTTGTAGCAGTCAGGAACAGCCAGCTTCCAGATGGTTACAGCAACCTGCTTGTGGACCAGTATAGCTTCCCTTATGTGTATGTCTCAACACTGGATGGTCAGGGTGTGACCGAGTGCCTAGGATGGATCACTCTGAGAATGCCATACTTAGGGCAGACTGCAAGAAATAGGGCAGACAATCCCCAAAACTGGTGGCTTATTCTATAATTAGATTCACCAAGCCAGTAACAAAAGACCTTCTGCAGTCCCACATTGGTTAGCAGCCATACACAGTCCCCTTTAGGCATTCCAGCCCTTGGCTCCCATCCAGACAAATAGGTCTAATATAGTGAGAGGTTACTGAAAACATGATTCACCATTTGTGAGGTTCTTACTAATCCCAAAGGATCAGATACTTACTCAAGTCAATATGTATCTCAGATCTTACCCAAATATCACGCTGCCAGCCAATCCTTAGTAAACTAACTAAAGTTTTATTAATAAAAGAAAATGAGAGTTTTAAATGGTTAATAGATTGTATACATACAAATGATTGCAAAGTCCTTATATACAGTTTGTAGCAGTGACGGAATAGACTGCTGGCTTGCAAAAGTCTCTCTGGTAACTTCCAAAAAGATTGGAAGGTCCTCAGCCCATAGTTCAAAATGCTTCTTTTAGTTGTAAATCCACAGTCCAGAGAATTGAAGCAGGAAAGAGGCAAAATGGAGGTATCTCCGGTGCCTTTTATATCCTTTGCAATGTGCATGGAAGTTTACTGTCCCAAACAAAGCCCACAGTCCAGGTGCATGGAAAGTTACTGGCCCAAGATGGAGTCCTTATCACATGCCCTTACATGTTTTGCTGAATCACCGGGGGTGGCCATTTGCTCATCACTGTCTAAGGCATCCACAGGAAAGGCCTACTGGGTGGGATGAGATTCTTCTATGGCCCACTGTGAGAGAGGAGTGTCCTTAGTGAGCCATCAACACATAGCTGTCTAATCCTGATGCAAATCTATCTGGAGGGTGTCACTCAGAAACAAAACACATGTTGGAGATACAAATACATAGCCAATATTCACAGCTTTAGATACAAAGATGATACATGGATTTAATCAGAATAATCATACTCGATAGATTGTAATTTTTCCATTGACGCCTTCCATGATACACTTTGTGCAAGATTTGTTGCAATTGTATAACGGTGGTAATATCAATTACATAAATTGTCATCTTTAATCATACAGCACCACACAGGGCAAGCTGCTCACAAATCTCCAGAAATGTTACTTTCTTCATTCGAGAATTCTGGAGCCACTGCTGGTCATCTGAGGTCCACATGACGATGTGATCCTATCAATTTATGCTTATGACCCTACTCCAGAAGCACCAGTCTACATAGGGGGCATCAGCGGCTATACCAAGAGTCACAAGCAGCATCAGCCAGTTGGAGTCTGCCATGTCTGTATCACCCTCCTCCTCCTCTGAGAGGTGCCTTGGGTAGGTCAGAAAACACTGTCAAAATGTCCATCAGTGTCTCATGGACACTCCGACCGTTTCCTGTAACAGGAGTGAAAGTGCAAGAAGGACAAGTTCTTCAAAGGGTGCCTCATTCATGCTGCAGGCTCTGGTTGCCAGAAGGGTACAGACCCAAAAGGCAGCTTAGCTGGATGCCTTGGCAAGCTGAGACAATTTCCAGTAACGTCAAGATTTCCCACAGTCCATCATGAACCAACGGCTAGAGCGGCTACAGTGGGGGAGAGTGCTATAAAGCCTGGGATAGGCTGGTTTGACTCAGGTCTGCATAGCACAGCGTGGAGGCATGAGTGTGGGTTTCAGAATCTGGTCCAGAAATTGTAAACCCAGGGTCACTAATCAGTGTGGACAGTCAAGTGCAGGCTTAGAAACATCCAGCCTGCAGTCTTGAATCCCACAGACCCTGGGTTTACACTGCAGTGCAGACATACCCTGTGTTACCAGATTTGCCTGTTACTTTGGGGTATGCTCATTTATTAGGGTTACTCTTCTGGGGGTGGGGGTTGTGTCATTCTATCAATGTACTACTTGTGTTTGCATATGGAGCTCTACTTCTTCCTGCTGCAAGTTCCCTCCCAATGGAGCTATCCTGCAGGACCTAGGTTCCCCAGGGCTGGGTTCCTCCAGCCCCAGAATCAGATGAACACACACACACACACACTAACAGAGCACGTCTGAGAGGACGGGTTAATCAGCACACCCAAGCTGACCCCTTATATGTCCTTGGACTCGGTAGGCTGGGTCGAGCAGCGCTTCTAAGCTGTCACCCTCCTATGTCCGAGGTTCAGCACGTCCCTATCCCCACTTTCACGTTACAATTGTTCTGGTAGTAACCCACTTGATGAGCAAACCCCACAGGATTTTTGGGTGCTGCAGGGATCTTTAGCTTACGTATGAGGAGCGTTGCTGCAGAGCAAACAGAGAAGCCAAAAAACACCCACGAGCGGGGGGGGGAGGGGAGAGAGAGGCAACCAGCTTAACCATGAAAGTTATTTATTGCCAGGTAATAACCATACAAGGGGAGCCAAACAAACAAAACAGTTATAATATTAAATCTACCTTAAATGTGATTATAAAAGTCAGGTTTAGAAAACTATAACTGATCACACAAGTCAGGGTCAGAAGGCTGTACCTAGAGAGAGAAAGAGCTGGGTTCTCACCACTCCGTGAAGCTTGAATCGATCGGGGGTCCCAGGTGGTCGTGATAGCTGAGGGTCCGAAGTTCTGGAGACAGGCAGTGCCCCCAGTACGATCTGTCAGGAAAAGATGCCCAATGGAACTTATGCAGATTTTGGATCCAGGCATCAGAGCACTTACTTGAATGTGGGTAGGGGTTTTTGTAGGGAAAGAACAATGGTTCAAGGGAGAACACTAGATTTGTTAATGGGTAAACTGATGGCTCAAGGGAGTATACCAAAGTTGTTTTGTTCAGGCTAGACAATAGGAACTGATCGTTCCTGGCTAATGGCGTTGTTCCTTCGAGGGAGCTCACAATGCAATTAGGCAGCTTCACTATTTTGGATACCAATAAAGGATTTATTACTAGAATTGGTCTGATAACTACTGAGCTGGGTGTGTGCAGGCATGGGTTCATTAACATCTAGAGCAGAGATTCCCCATCATGCAGTGCTTCCCTGCTTTTCTGGTCCCAAAGTTCAGTGCGGTTCTTGCCTTGGAATCTCTGTTCTCCATTCTGTCTGCTAATGGAGATGCCTCCCTGTCCCATCTTTGATGCAAATGAGGCTAGGGGAGTTTCCTTAATCCTGTCACCCTGGTCTGGAGGGGTTTAGGTGTGTCTTCCACTGCCTTTTCATTGCTTTTTGTAAGTCTTTCTTCTGATTGGCTTTGGTTCAAGCAGAGGCTGTGAGTCAGACAGGCTGGGTACTGCACTCTGGTTCCCCAAGAACACAGTGCTGATAGGTAACACCTAAAAGTCATTCAACTGCACCAAGTGGGTCAGAAGTGACATAGAGAGCTGTGTGTCATCAGCATCTCTCTTCAGTAGTCCTCATGCATACAGTGAACAGGAGAGGTGAAAGAATGGAACACTCTGAAATAAAAGTCATTACTATTACAGAATTGGACCTTATTTACAACTCCAGCCTGCTCTCACTGAATTCAATAGCAAAACTCCCATTGACCTCAACAGATGATGGATCAGCCACTGAAGAGCAAGTGGTCATGGCTGAAAAGTGTATAATGTAATAAAGAAGGATGTTGATAAATTGGACAGGTTTCAGAGAAGACCCAGAGAATGATTAAAGGATTAAAAAACATGCCTTATAGTGACAGACTCAAGGAACTCAATCTAATTAGCTTTAAAAAGAAAAGGTTACTGGGTGACTTGATTACAGTCTATAAGTACCTACACAGGGAATAAATATTTGACAATGGGTCTTCAGTCTAGCAGAGAAAGGTATAACATGATACAATGTCTGGAAGTTGAAGCTAGACAGATTCAGACTAGAAATACGATGTAAATTTTTAACAGTGAGAGTAATTAACCATTGGAACAATGGTTGTGGTGGATTCTCCATCAGTGGCAATCTTTAAATCAAGATTGCATGTTTTCTAAAAGATATGGTCTAGGAATTATTTTGGGAAAGTTCTGTGGCCTGTGTTATACAGGATGTCAGACTAGATTATCACAATGGAACCTTCTGGCCTTGGAATCTATGAACAAAAATATTCTCAGATTATTAAATACACAAGCATTCTCTGTTACACAACACAGAAAGTGAAGACTCTATGAATCACAACATAAATAAGGGCAGGGAGAAAACAGTTTTCTTGCCTCCTGATCATTTGGAAGTTCTGCTTAAATATTGTGGTTATTAACAATTTAGGTGAGATGTCAGTGTTTATACTATTTGAGCAATTCCCCATTTGAATTAGCTGCAAGGCAGATTTGGAAAGTTTAGGAAGAATAGGATGTGCAATGTGACCTGATAGCTACAGAATAAAGATTGTGGTATGTTGCAGGCTATTGCTTTAAATTTCAGGGGCATTCGGAGCCAGCTAGGGTGAATTGTGCCTCTCTGCCTTAGGGAGCAGCCTGCTTTGTCTCTCTCTGTTTTGGGGTTCTTGTGTGTCATTGTTCTGAATTCTGAGAAATAAAATAGTGTTACAATGCAACCTTCCAGCAAGAAATATTTATGGTTTTACTAGGGTTGTCAAGCGATTAAAAAAATTAATCACGAGTAATCGTGTGATTAATCACGCTGTTAAATAATAATAGAAAACATTTATTTAAATATTTTTGGATGTTTTCTACATTTTCAAATATTTTGATTTCAATTACAACACAGAATACAAAGTGTACAGTTCTCACTTTATATTTATTTTTTTTACAAATATTTGCATTGTAAAAAACAAAAGAAATAGTATTTTTCAATTCACCTAATACAAGTATTGTAAGGTGAACTTACAAATGTAGAATTATGTACAAAAAAAACCTGCATTCAAAAATAAAACAATGTAAAACTTTAGAGCCTAGAAAGTCCACTCAGTCCTATTTCTTATTCAGCCAATTGCTCAGACAAACAAGTTTGTTTACATTTGCAGGAGATAATGCTGCCTACTTCTTGTTTACAATGTCATCTGAAAGTGAGAACGGGCATTCGTATGGCACTGTTATAGCCAGTGTCGCAAGATATTTACATGCCAGATATGCTAAAGATTCATATGTCCCTTGATGCTTCAACCACCATTCCAGAGGACATGCGTCCATGCTGATGACAGGTTCTGCTAGATAACAATCCAAAGCAGTATGGGCCGACGCATGTTCATTTTCATTATCTGAGTCAGATGCCACCAGCAGAACGTTGATTTTCCTTTGTGGTGGTTCGGGTTCTGTAGTTTCTGCATCAGAGTGTTGCGCTTTTAAGACTAATGAAAGCATGCTCCACACCTCGTCCCTCTCAGCTTTTGGAAGGCACTTCAGATTCTTAAACCTTGGGTCAAGTGCTGTAGCTATCTTTAGAAATTTCACATTGGTACCTTCTTTGCGTTTTGTGAAATCTGCAGTGAAAGTGTTCTTAAAATGAATAACATGTGCTGGGTCATCATCTGAGACTGCTACAACATGAAATATATGGCAGAATGCAGGTAAAACAGCAGGAAACATACAATTCTCCCCAAAGGAGTTCAGTCATAAATTAAATAAATGCATTATTTTTTTAACAAGCATCATCAGCATGGAAGCATGTCCTCTGGAATGATGGTGGAAGCATGAAGAGGCATACAAATGTTTAGCATATCTGGCATGTAAATACCTTGCAATGCCAGCTACAAAAGTGCCATGCAAATGCCTGTTCTCACTTTCAGGTGACATTGTAAATAAGAAGCAGACAGCATTATCTCTTATAAATGTAAACAAACTTATTTCTCTTAGCGATTGGCTGAACAAGCAGTAGGACTGAGTGGACTTGTACACTCTAAAGTTTTACATTGTTTTGTTTTTGCATGCAGTTATGTAACAAAAAAAATCTACATTTATAAGTTTCACTTTCACGATAAAGAGATTGCACTACAGTACTTGTATGAGGTGAATTGTAAAATACCATTTCTTTTGTTTATCATTTTTACAGTGCAAATATTTGTAATAAAAAAATCATATAAAGTGAGCACGGTACTCTTTGTATTCTGTGTTGTAATTGAAATAAATATATTTGAAAATGTAGAAAAATATCCAAAAATATTTAATACATTTCAATTGATATGCTAGTGTTTAACAGTGCGATTAAAACTGTGATTAATCTGATTTAATTTTTTTGAGTTAATTGCGTAGTTAACTGCGATTAATCTATGGCCCTAGGTTTTACCCAACTTCTCTGTATGTGAGCCATGAACATAACAAGAATCAGGAGATCTGGCTTTTATTCCTCAATCTGCCATTGACCTGCTGTGTGTCCTTGGGCAAGTTATTTTACTTCCTTGTGCCTTTTTCTAGCTTGAGTAAGACATACCTATGCTAACTCTGAATGTACTAAAATCAGAAGTGTAGCCACAGTAGTGTGAGGAACTAGCTGCCTGAGTAAGTACCTAATGTGACAGATATGGCAATTTCCTGCACTATTCTGGACAAGCCTTAATGGGCTATCTTAAGAGTTCATTGTGTTAAAAATGCAAAGTTTATGTATTATTGTAGGAGTGTATATAACATCACTAGAAGTGGAACATGGACAATGTAAACTTTGAGTTTCAGAGAACTATTTTAAACAATGTGCCAGACAAACAAAGTTAAGTGGGTCCCAAGGAAAGACCTGGGGGGATTGGAATGCAAATTACCACAGCTCTGGTTATGCAAAGACCCAACCTTTTGAAGCTTCACCCTGAGGAGGGGACCATTGTCTGGCTGATTGCCTGTTCATGATCTCTGCAGATCAAAGGGCCAAACTGTATAAAGGAGAGACTCTCAGATTGAAGGGGGTGCTTGTTCTGGGCAAACAATTGTTTTCTTGTGACCACAGAAAAAACTCTTTGGTGGGGTTTGAAGAACTGGTCACCTGGCACAGCCCTTGTTGGAGCTGGGGTGATCTCTGGTAAGCTGATTAGCATGTGTGTAGACTTGTTTATTGTTTTTAAATAGGTTTTCTCTGTAATGCTTTCACCTTAAGAATAAATGTGCTTGCTTAGAAAGGGCTGTGTGATAACTTATACCCATGGGCATTTATATTATTTATAGCCTCTGATGAGAAGGCAAATCAGGCCTGCTTAGACAGTCTGACTTCCTGGGGAATTCACCGTGTAGGCAGGGAACAGTGCCCCCTGGAAAACTCCCAGTCAGGAGGGAGAGAGATGTGGGTCTCTGCCCAAGAGAGGTGAGAGCTGAGGCGCCTGGAACTAGAGTAGGTGCCCTAGCTGGACCACACAGGGGGAATACAGGTGCAGTTGCCCTGAACTGTAGCACCTAGGGACTCAGAAGTGTCTCACTAGCCCCTCCCATCACTCATACTGTCACTGCTATTTTTAGCATTCTAGCTCGATCAGAGCTAGTGCAGATAGGTCCACTCGAGCTGGAAGTGACACCTTCTATCCAGCTCCAGTGTAGACATACCCTTAGACCATAAGCTTGATGGGGAAGGGACTGTGTCTCAGCACTTCACAGCATCTAGCACAGTGGAGCATTACTGTCATACAAATACTAATGATACTTCCTGTGAAAAGGCCAGTCACAGTCACAAGTTCCTGTGCAGCTAGTGCTCTCCCCTAACACCTCAGAGAGGACAAGACATCATGAAGAGGGCAGATAGGAGGCAGAGTTTCCCCCACTCCTCTTTTTACAATGCATTTGTACAGGGCCTAGCACAATGGGGCCCTGAACTTGGCTGGGGCCACCGGGCACNGGGCAAAAGGGTAAAATGATGGATAGAGTTGTTTTGATCGAACCAATCTGTACAAGGTGAGAGGCGGCACCTTGCTACGTAGTAGGGTTGTACCTTGCTGCGTAGAGGGGTTGCACCTCAATACGTCAGGAGTGATGTGTAACTTGTTTGTACCTGTGTATAAGAATGTATCCCTGGGGTGGTGTCTTTGTCCGGCCGTAGGGGGAGTGGAAAGTCCCGCCACTAAGCCGGGTCCTTGCCAAGAGGCACTTTCTCGTAGTATGCCCTGAGTTAGGCTAAGAAACCTACAGGGAACTGCAATTGTGTCCAAGATCGCAATAAACCTAGTCGACGTGACTTTGCATCTTACTGGACTCTGTGGTTATTGGGGGTTCTCTTCGGGTCTGCTGGGTCAGCTATCTGTGCAGAGCTGGGGCAGCACACAGAGGGAACATACGCACGCAGCCGAGTGATATCAACAGGAGAAAGCAGAGCACCCCACCGGTAGCATCTGACAACAGGCACTAATTACTGCAGAACAAATAACATGAATAAGGAACTGGCAGGGTTTAGGTGCCTAAGTACTCTTGGTGCAAGATCATCCCTACTCTACAAGCCTATTCTGCATTCTTAGGCCTCACCAAATGAAACTGGAAAATGTACCTAGAAATCTACAGGAGATATTTATTTACCACACCAGATACTTTGGGGAAGGGCTGAGCTTCCCAGACAGAGAACTTGGGTGTAGCTGTGTGATATTCCTGTTGCTGTTAGGCTCAGCCAGTTGGAACTGGATGCAGAATACAGCAGAGCTCTTGCAAGCATTTTAGGACTGAGGGATCAATGAACACCACATTAAAAATTCTACAGTCTCAGAATTATAGCCAAACTTTTTAAGCCTATCTGTGTCGAGTTAGGCTCCTAAATCCAAAGTTAAACAAAATAAAATTTAATTAGGTAGATATCTAATTTTGGTTTTAGAAACCAAACTTTGGGCACCCAAACAGGGTTGACAAGAGGAGGAGAAAGAAGGAACAATTGTACCAGAGCCCAAGTTCAGGAGGCCTCCCCAAACCATCTGTAACATGTGTAAATAAAGTGAGATGGGAGGAGAGGGGCTCCAGCAAATATGATGTACCAAGACCTCAAATTTCTCTCAATGGGCCTCCACCCAAGTTTGAAAATGTTGACTAAGATAAATGAAAATTAACATCATAGAGGTCAGATGTTATCTCCCCCATACAACCTGTTCTTTAACACAATCCGTTATTCTCCTGCTGCAACTCAGAACAATACAATCAGTAACCATAGCAGCATTTATATTTAGGTATCACTTTAGCTGCATCACAAAGTTTGCAGAAGGTAAGAAAGAATTAAAGTTTTTTTTCCACTTCTCTATCTTATTATCTGGAGAAAAATGAGCCACACTTCAGGCTCAATCCTGGAGAGGCATAGACAGGACTGCTCCTTATGTTCCTCAGGGTTAGGCCATTTTTGAAGAAGTGATAGCAAATATTATTTCAAACTTATCTAGACAGTGACCGTTAAAATATCCTAAGCCAGGTTCTGATTGGTTAGCTGGGCATGCTTCATGTTGTCATAGCCAGGCCTGAGTTTGTAGTGAATTCACAGAAGCCAGCACATAGAGCAGTGAGCACTGAAATAGGAGCCAGGAATTACAGAGGAATTCCCTCTCTGCCACTGGCTTCCTGTCTGATCCTGAATAAGTTATTATTCATGGCTGGAATCTCAATATTGAACAATTACATAATTCACTGTGACATGGGTTTGGCCTCCTCCTCCTCCCAATTTCTGCAGTTGGTTACAGTTCTCTTCTTATTTTGTAGCCCTCTTTATTTTTCCAAAAAAGAGCCATTGATCAACTCTTCGAGTCTCCTTAGACTGAGAACAACTTATTCCTTCACCCTCGTACTGACAGCAGAAATGGCAAGATTCTGGCATAGGTAGGGGTGATCAAATAACCCTTCAGGTTTCATTGTATAAGGTTGTTCATTAATGTCCAAAAGGTTATGCCATGTTATGTATCCAATATACTAGTAATAATATTGTTCCCCTGGTGCTGTTCCTGGCACACATCCTTTCCCACTCAGGACATGTTGGCAGGGAAAGCGTTCCCCACATTGTGTAGAATGGAAAGCAAGACATTTCCATTTCTTTTTACTTGTTCAGAATAGTCAGTGACACCAGCAGAAATGTGCATAACTCTGTGGAGTAGACAGTATTTGTATCTCCAGTCAATACTGAGGAGGACCCAAGGCCAGATTAAAGCACAGGGCACAGACATCGGCCTATAGCATGTTAGCTCCTGGAGTCACATGATGAGATCAGAATTTCAGGTTTTATTAAAATACATTGTTTCTAGACCACTTGGAGGCAAAGAAAAGCTTGACCCTGCAACCCAAGCATAACCCGAGCCTGCAGACAGTATGGAACAATAGTTCCAAGAGGTGTGAATTGCCCTTCATTCATCTAAAACCTGCTGCAACTCAAAGACGGATGGGGCCACAGTGCAGGAGTGGGGTCACAGCATGGGCTGAACTTAGAGCCCCAAGTTGGCTTGATTCGGCCCTGGGAGACAGGTGCAACATATGTTAGATCCTGAACAGGGCTGGGAGACAGTCATACAAGACTGTGACAATGGTGTGTGGGTGCAAAAATCATTCAGATGACGTTAACCTGTAGCCGTGTTCTATACTAATAGCAACACCTAGGGTAGGTGGTGCCTGCTGCTGACAGAGGGCTGGGGTGAGTTTGTTTTCTGAAGGGTAATCATCAAAATGTTGCCCCTATGTGGCTATCAGCTCCTAGACTCTGGGGATGGATCTTAAAAGCCCCCAAATTCCCTAATATATCACCCCCTGGGGAGGGAGGGAGGGAGAAGTAGCCTGGCTTTCTGTCCCTCTGTCCATGGCCAAGAATTCCAGCAGGTGCCTGGTCACAATGAAATTTCTATATGGCTGGCTCTGTAGGAAAGCGTAGAAGGCACTAGCCCCTCTGGAGCCCATGTAGAAGCAGCAGCAGCCAGGGAGGAAGGCAAGGGAAGCTGGGCTTCCTCTCTTCCTATCCCCAAACTTCCAGAGCCAGGGGAACCCACTAGGGGACACCAGGTGCCAGTGGCCCACATGACCACTGGGCTCTGCCTCTGGGAAGGGCTTAAAAGCCTCCAGCAGTTGGAGACATAGCCAACAAGGGAGGCCCCTTTGCAGCTTCCTAACTACATTTCTTGAGTCCTCCAGTTAATGGACTCTTTGTTGATATTTACAGGTATTTACTTGTTCTTCATCTGGGCTTCTATTTTTACAGCCTCTCCCTACCCTCTTTCATGTACCTTTTGGCTCCCCCTCTCCCTTCATAGCTCCTTTCTCATCTTTCCACCTCTCCACATGTTCCACAGCTACCCCTCTAACCACGAGCTTTTGTGGATCCGTAATCTGTCTGCCAGGTGGTGCCAGCAGCAACAAGGGACGGATTCAATATCTAGGGGTTCCTCTTAAAATTACAAAGCAAAACTGGCTCAAGCCCCCACCCAGAAATCTAGGAAAACTGAATACCTCCCCTGGGTGCCTCTAATAGGCAATACTTCCCCACTCGCAAGCACTGAGTCTGTGTATAGCAAAAAAAAACCACCACTTTTATTAAGGGGAGAGGAGACTCACACCATGATTGTAGTGTAGCCATTCCGTAAATGACTTAGGCTCCTAAGGGTACGTCTACACTTAAAATGCTACAGCAGCACAGGCAGACACTACCTAGGCCGACAGGAGGGATTCTCCCATCAGAGTAGGTAATCCACTCCTCAGGAGGTGATAGCAGGTCAAAGGAAGAATTCTTCTGTCAGCATAGCACTGTCTACACTGGAAGTTAGGTCAGTAGAGCTAGGGGGGTGGATTTTTCACACCCCTGGGAGATGTAGCTATACCAGTGTAAAATCCTAGTTATACCAATGTAAAATCCTTGTGTAGACCAGGCCTTAGTCTCATTGAAAGTCAATAAGACTTAGGAGCCTACATCACTTCTGAAAATGGGATTTAGCCTGCTAAGTCACTCAAGCACTTTCAAAAAAATTTCTGAGAGGTATAAAAAATGGGGTTGTGGGGGTTGGTAGAGGTTTCAGAACAGTAAAAAACCAGGTAGAGGTTTAAAAAACTACTAGAAATGTTCTAACTGTGCACATAGCTAGTCTATGCAACCATGTTTTCCTATCATGGTTATCCTTCCCTTATCTGCCCTTCTGGGGTTTGTTTTACCCACTTCTTGAGTCTTGTCTTCAATTAGGCCCTGATCATATAAAGACTTATGTATAAACTTATGCTGAGTTAAGCAAATGCACAAACCTTCGCAGTATTGAGAGCTTCAGACTGTATGTATTACGTTACACAACAAATAGAGAAGTTAGAGAAAAACATCAAATACTCTTGTGGGAAGGCTTCAGAGGAACACTACGCTGTTCCTTAGAATTCAGAATGATAACAAGATAAGAACCCAGAGAGAAACACAACAGACTGCTCCCTAAAACAGAGAAGCACAACTCACCTCATTTTGCTGTAGGCTGGCGGACTGTAAACTGAATGTTTGCATGCTTCCCTACAGAGCTCCTTAGACTGCAATCAGAACAAGGAAACCCCAGAGTATTTAAAGTGATAGCTCTACAATTTTAAGATAGCTATTTTTTCAAACACCACAGAAAGGTGTTTGAGGCATGAACTGGCTCTTACTGTGTTTGTAGACTGCCTAGCACGATGGGGCCTCAATCCCAATTGGAGTTCCTAGGCCAGGGGTTGGCAACCGGCGGCACGCGTGCCAAAGGCGGCACGCGAGCCGAGTTTTACTGGCACGCTGCTGCCAGCTGGGGTCCTGGCCGCCGCCCCCGCTCAGCCCGGTGCCGGCCTGGGTGAACGGAACCCCAGGCCAGCAGCGGGCTGAGCGGGGCCGACGGCTGGGACCCCGGCTGGCAGGAGCTGGGAGACGGAACCCCAGACCGGCGGCGGGCTGAGCGGCTCATCCCGCCGCCAGTCTAGGGTTCTGGCCGCCGGTGTAGTGTATTAAATTTCTCCCCGTAGAAATGTGCTACTTGCGGAGCACCAGGACTGGCAGCCGTAAGTAGTACACCGTAAGTAGCACATTCCTACGGGGAGAAATTTAATACACTACACCGGGATAGGGAAGGCTGTGCCTCCCCAAACAGCCCGCCCCCTATCCGCTCCCTCCCACTTCATGCCCCCTGACTGCCCCCCTCATAACCCCTGACCCATCCAACTCCCCCCCCCTCACTCCTTGTCCCCTGACCACCCTCTCCCGGGACCCCCTGCCCCCTGACTGCCCCCCTCACAACTCCCCACCCATCCAATCCCCCCCTGCTCCTTGTCCCCTGACCACCCCCTCCCGGGACCCCCCACCCCCTGACTGCCCTCCTCAGAACCCCCCACCCATCCAACCCCCCCTGATCCTTGTCCCCTGACCGCCCGCTCCCAGGATCCCCTGCCCCCTGACTGCCCCCCTCAAAACTCCCCACCCATCCAACCCCCCTGCTCCTTGTCTCCTGACCGCCCCATCCTGGGATACCCCCGACCCCTGATAGGCCCCCCGGGACTCCCACGCCTGTCCAACCCCCATTGTTCCCCGTCCCCTTACCATGCCGCTCAGAGCATCAGGACTGGCAGCCATAAGTAGTACACCGTAAGTAGCACATTCCTATGGGGAGCAATTTAATACACTACACCCCTGCCCCGCTCAGCCNGGCAGCCGTAAGTAGTACACCGTAAGTAGCACATTCCTACGGGGAGAAATTTAATACACTACACCGGGATAGGGAAGGCTGTGCCTCCCCAAACAGCCCGCCCCCTATCCGCTCCCTCCCACTTCATGCCCCCTGACTGCCCCCCTCATAACCCCTGACCCATCCAACTCCCCCCCCCCCTCACTCCTTGTCCCCTGACCACCCTCTCCCGGGACCCCCTGCCCCCTGACTGCCCCCCTCACAACTCCCCACCCATCCAATCCCCCCCTGCTCCTTGTCCCCTGACCACCCCCTCCCGGGACCCCCCACCCCCTGACTNTACAATTAGCTTAAAAACTTGAAAACTTTGTTTGTATATTACAGTAATCGTTAAAAAATGTATAATGTTAATAAATACATAGGTTTGATGAAACAAAGTAGTTGTATGTATGTGCCTGTGCTTAATTTGTGTTTTCGATGATTTACCTTCTAAAAAAATCTAGCATGTCTCGCACCCCCAGAAAGGGCATCTTGCACCCCGAGGGGGTGTGTGCACCCCAGGTTAAGAACCACTGCACTAAACTGATAAGATCTGCATTTTAATTTAATTTTAAATGAAGCTTCTTAAACATTTTAAAAACCTTGTTTACTTTACATACAACAATAGTTTAGTTATATAATATAGACTTATAGAGAGAGACCTTCTAAAAACATTAAAGTGTAATACTGGCACGCGAAACCTTAAATTAGAGTGAATAAATGAAGACTCGGCACACCACTTCTGAAAGGTTGCTGATCCCTGTCCTAGGCAATGCTGCAATATGAATAAATAAATAATCCTGCAAGGGGGGTTGCTTGCTTGTTTTCTTTCTCTGTGATATGATGGACATAGACATACACATTTTTAAATATAATCCACCAGATGAGAACAATTTCTGTAAATTATTGTATTTCAAGTCTGAGGCCTGACTAAAAGCAAAAAAGCTTTTTTAAAAAATGTGGCTTCAATCAGATAGAAGAAACTTTTTAAAAAAGTAACACTAAACAAAAGTAACACAGGGCTTTTAGATGGCAGACTGGAACAACCCAGTCCCCATCTTCATGATGAAGGCTCAGTTTTATTTTAAAGGGGACTTGGCAAAGCCAAAAGTGTAAAATGAGAAAAAGAAGGAATTGAGTGAAATCCCGTGAAGCCGTGGTCTTTATTCTTGTACTAACCTACATGTGTCTTTTATATTATTAAAGGCTTTGAATCCCTTGGCACATAAACCACTGTCTGAGCACACACTGCTCAGTTTGATCACAGCAGTGTAATTCCAACCACCAGGTGCAAATTATTTAACTGCTCCCCAGTACCTATGGAATGCATAGCCCAAAATAAAGTAGAGCCATACCCCCTTGTTGACATGACTGATATTCTGTGCCAAAGAAAGGGAGGGGAGTTAGAAATCCCTACACAGAGCACAGAACTCTCTAGAATATATCCTTATCCATGGTTTCCTCCTTCTGGTGAGTTTTATGCCTTTCTTCAAAGCTATCAACCATTGGCCACTGTTCGAGACAGAATCCAGGAATAGATGGACCACTGATCTATTGCCATGTCGTAGTTCCTGTGTAGTATGGGGAAAACTAGCTTGGAGAAAAATGGAACTTCTGCCAATACATTTGTGCATTCCTGGAACCCATATTGAACAGATGTTTTTGAAGGGACTCATATCTCAAGTTCACTTGTCTACTTTTGTGCTTCTGAGATCTATGTCATACTAGAACCATATGTTCCAAAATACCATAAAACCTGTTCTTGCAAGATCCCCATACAAATTCTGCAGACACAAGAGACCATTGGGAGCTTACCTAAATGGAACTCAACATCAAAGCTCTTGAGGTTTGCTCACCACTCTGTTTTTGGGTTGTTAAGCACTTATGCTGAAGTAGCTAAGTACTGGCTCAAAAAGGATAAATGAAAATTATAAAGTGCAGTACATAGTGAGGTTTTTATAAAGTGTCTTGGTTGCTGCAAGGCAGAGCAGTCAAATTATTTTAAAATAATAAAAAAAAATAAAAAACACAAACAATAACAAATTAAATATACATCAGACCAGACAAATATACCTAAAAGTTGCTAAAGCCCCACATTGTAGTAGACATGCAAGGGAAGTGAATTCCAAATATAAGGGTGCCCAAATGAGAAGTCTCTGTTCCTGGCCCTGTGAGGTCAACTCCAGAAACCCACAGCATCCCACCTTCTCCTAACTACTGTGTGACCTAAGGGAGAGAGGCAGTCTTTCAGGTAAGTGTGACATAGACCAATGGTTTTCAACCTTTTCTACCCAGGACCAAAAATCCACCCACGGTTTATTGCCAGGACCCATCCCTATCCCACAGGTGACCATAGAGGATTATGGGTAATTTTGGGTGGCAGAGGGGCGGAGGGGCTGCTGGGTATGATGGGATATATGAAATATCAAAGAAGTTAATGGTCTAGCACACTGTTCATACTGTGACACCAACAACAGATTCACAATAATTGAAGTATCATAATAAAATACTGATGAGCCATTCCATGTACATACAGATAACTATGGTGTTCTGCTAGCAATGACTATATACAGCTAAGATCTCCCGTCAGATATGTACTCAGATGAAATCTTGGCCTTATTGAAGTCAATGGAAGTTTTGCCATTGACTGCAGCACAGCCAAGATTTTACACACAATTCCTTCAATGGGGGTTGCACAGACAACTCTGAGGACAAAGTTTGGCCAATGGCAGCTGTATTGTCTTATAGGAAGTAAATCCAGGCATGCATACACACACACACACAGAGGATTGCCATGTATTCCCCTGTACACACCCAATACTAGCAGTTTGTCACTGTTTTACACTTTCAACTTAGAATCATAGAACTGGAAGAGACCTTGAGAGGTCACCTAGTCCAGTCCCTTGCACTCAAGGCAGGACTAAGTATTATCTAGACCATCCCTGACAGGTGTTTGTCTAACCTGCTCTTAAAAATCCCCAGTGATGGAGATACTACAACCTCCGTAGGCAATTTATTCCAGTGCTTAACCACTCTGACAGTTAGGAAGTTTTTCCTAATGTCCAACCTAAACCGCCCTTGCTGCAGTTTAAGCCCATTGCTTCTTGTCCTATCCTCAGAGGTAAAGAAAAACAATTTTTCTTCCTCCTCCTTGTAACAACCTTTTATGTACTTGAAAACTGTTATCATGTCCCCTCTCAGTCTTCTCTTCTCCAGACTAAATAAACCCAATTTTTTCAATCTTCCCTCAGAGGTCATGTTTTCTAGACCTTTAATCAATGTTGTTGCTCTTCTCTGGACTTTCTCCAATTTGTGCACATCTTCCCTGAAATGTGGCACCCGGAACTGGACACAATACACCAGTTGAGGCCTAATCAGTGCAGAGTAGAGCGGAATAATTACTTCTTGTGTCTTGCTTACAACACTCCTGCTAATACATCCCAGGATGATGTTTGCTTTTTTTGCAACAGCATTACACTGTTGACACATATTTAGCTTGTGATCCACTATGACCCCCAGATCCCTTTCTGAAGTACCCCTTCCTAGGCAGTCATTTCCCATTTTGTATGTGTGCAACTGATTGTTCCTTCCTAAGTGGAGTACTTTGCATTTGTCCTTACTGAATTTCATCCTATTTACATCAGACCATTTCTCCAGTTTGTCCAGATCACTTTGAATCTTAATCCTATCCTCCAAAGCACTTGCAACCCCTCCCAGCTTGGTATCATCTGCAAACTTTATAAGTGTATTCTCTATGCCATTATCTAAATCATTGATGAAGATATTGAACAGAACTGGACCCAGAACCAATCCCTGCGGGACCCCCCTCGTTATGTCCTTCCAGCATGACTGTGAACCACTGATAACTAGTCTCTGGGAACGGTTTTCCAACCAGCTATGCACCCACCTTATAGTAGCTCCATCTAGGTTGTATTTCCCTAGTTTGTTTATGAGACGGTCATGTGAGACAGTATCAAAAGTCTTACTAAAGTCAAGCTATTCCAGGTCTACTGCTTCTCCCCCATCCACATGGCTTGTTACCCTGTCAAAGAAAGCTATCAGGTTGGTTTGACACGATTTGTTCTTGACAAATTCATGCTGACTGTTATTTATCACCTTATTATCTTCTAGGTGTTTGCAAATTGGTTGTTTAATTATTTGCTCCATTATCTTTCCAGGTACAGAAGTTAAGCTGACTGGTCTGTAATTCCCCAGGTTGTCCTTATTTCCCTTTTTATCAATGGGCACAATATTTGCCCTTTTCCAGTCTTCTAGAATGTCTCCCGTCTTCCATGACTTTTCAAAGATAATTGCTATTTTAAACATTAAATAGGTGTGAAAAGTAGGTTTCCCCTTTTTACAGTGGAAAAGGCAAAAAAAATAGGGGAAATAGAGGTAGAGGAAAGAGACCCAAAATTGTAAACAAAAACAAATGTGTTTAAAAACTGAAGCATTTGATGCTGAAACAAAATTAATATTTTCATTTTGTTTTGAACATTCACACAAGAAGTTTAATGTTTTGGACTGTGAAGTGGTGAACCAACCCCGCACTGGGCCAACAGGGCCTGACCAATCACTGTGGGCCCCGGAGACAACGCTCCCTCACCGCTGGTGCACATGCTCCAGGTGGAAGGGACAGATAAAAAGAGTCAGCCCAGCTCAGTCTGGGCTGGCTGAGGAGGAAAAAGTATGTGTGCTGCAGGCTCCTGCAGAGGAACCTGCAACTTTCCAAATGGCAAGAACCGTGGACCCAGACTACGCTGTGGCCGATCAGCTGACTGCAGAGACTGACTGGGATGCTGAGCTGCTGCCAGTTGAGGAGATGCCTGAGATTAACCTTGCAGTAGGAAGTGACCCAGGGAATGTATTAGAAGCCGATGCTTAAACCCTTAACTGGGAATTTTCTGGCTTCATGGGGCCCAGGGTTGGAACCCAGAGGAGTAGGGAGGGTCCGGGTTCCCCTACCCCCACCCCACACACTTGCCACTAGGTGTGGCTACTGTTTGCTTGCTCTGCCCCATCCTCGAGCTATAGACTGATTGTTTGTTCTGCCTTGCCCAGAGGTTCAGAACCCCCAACTGTTATTGATTGCCCCAGCCAGAAGGCTAAGGGGCCACAGACTGTTTGCTTGCTCAGGCACACCCAGGGGCTACAGACTGACTGTTTGCTTGGCCCTGCCCAGGGTTCCTGAGCCTCCCTTATTGTAATTGCCTGATCCCACAGGGAGTCCTGACGACTGTGTGATGGGGTGTACCAACCCTACACTGGGCCAACAGGGGTGGCCTCACTAAACATGCAAGGCCCCCTGTGACATGGCCATAATTTTTAAAAGCATTTTTTCCAATAGAAATTCTACAAGGGAAAAAAAATCTCTGATTTTTTTAACCAGCTTTAACCATTAGTCAGGTTCATCCTATTTCAGCAGAAGACACTGATAGCTCATCACTTACTCCTAATACACAAAGCAGTGGTTATTTCCTACAGGATATCTAAACAATTAGTACTGTAGAGGTGCAACTCATACTTAAGGCTACGTTTATGTCACGGAGGTCATGGAAGTCAGGGAATCTGTGACTTCCAGAGACCTCCCTGATATTTTCTGCTTCAGCCCCTGGGGCTGCGGGACTGGAGCTGGCAGCCAGCGGGGCCCTGGCAGGGTTCCGGCGACAGGCTCCTCAGGGTCCCCCTGAAGGTTTCCAGCGACAGGCGACAGACTCCTCAGGGGCCCTCCTCAAGGTCACCGGGGCCTCGCAGGGAGGGGCAGGAAAGAACCCTGCAGCTCCCAGCCACCACAGTGGCAGGGGAAACCCTGGAGCCGCAGCAGCAAAAATCACAGACAGCTCACAGCATCTGTGAATTTTTGTTTATTTCCCGTGACCTGCCCATGACTTTTACTAAAAATAACCATGACAAAATCTTAGCCTTACTCGTACTCACTGCATGTAGAGGAAAAGATGCTCAGATATCAGGGAAATGAGTGCAGTATAAAAATGACTAGACAGGTTTGGAAAATTGCACAATGAAAGACACTACAAAAAAGTATAAAATATTGTTTGCAGTGTTGCTGTAGCCATATTGGTCCCAGGATCTGAGCGATACAAGGTGGATGAGGTAATATCTTTAATTGGACCAGCTTCTGTTGGTGGAGGGGACAAGTTTTTTAGCTTCACAGAGCTCTTCCTCAGAGGAAGCTTAACAGTTTGGCCCCTCTACCACCAGAAGTTGGTCCAGTAAAAGATAGTACCTCTCCCACCTTGCTTCTGAGATAGTTTTATAATATAAAGTTTCATGGCTTTGCATGCCACACCATGGCATCACTCCTCACCACACCTCCAACTCAGCAAAGCAGACGTTATGAGCCACATGCTCAACTGGTGTAAACTGGCATTATGCAGTTTGCTTCAGTGCAACTATGCTGGTTTACATCAGCTGAGAATCTAGCCCTGCATTTCTTGCCAAGAAAAAAAAATGCCATGTTACATTCGCCCTTGCACAAGAACAACCACATGCGCTCTCTGAATTACTTTTATTTTAGATTCAGTGAAATAACAAAAACAAGTAAAATCTCTACTGAGAGAGCAGCATGAGTGGGTGGGCCAGACTGCTCTGTAACAGCAGTTGTTTTGAACCGAACCTTCTCTCCAAAATGGAAGGCCTCGCCTCAGACACACAAACAGGCTCCTTTGGCATTTAAAGGTGCAGTAAAAAAAAAACAGAGATAGCAATTGTCTGGCTACATACGCAATACTATGCATAGGCCTGCAAAAAAAGAATTTGACAAAGCCCTGGAAGCATCTGTAGCGGGGTGGTTACCCCACTCCTGCCCTGAAGGGTTTAAAACAGCCCTGGGAGAGGGCTGTGGCAGGGGAAAGGCTGGGCTGATTGGAAAGCAGCCACAGCTGTGGCTGGCTTAATGAGGGCCCAGCTGGCCCTTATAAGAGGGCCGGGGCCAGAAGCCAACACACACTCTCTCTAGCTACATGGAGAGAGGAGGACTTGGCTGTCTGGGAAGCTGAGGAGGGTGCCTAGGACAGAGCAGTGCTGGGGAAGGACAGAGGGAGCTGGGGAGCTCCAGCCCTGCAGAGCCCCAAGCTGCAGGCCGAGGTGAGGGCCCACGAAAGGGTACTAGGGCTGCAGAGGGGCAGCCTAGACCTAGGCACCTGGTCTGACCCCCCCTTGCGGCTGATGAGTGGTACAGACTGCAGTCTGCCCCAGGGAGTGGGGGCTAGATGATGACTGACAGTTGCCACTGAAGCAAGGGAGGGATAGGGGGTGGGGGTTCCCCAGGGAGGGGAGACCCAGACTAAGGGGGTACTGCCAGGGGGCAGAACCCTCATCTAGAAGGGCACCGGGGTCCGGGAGGGACACGGGGCCAGTGGCAGGCGAGACAACAGCCGGCAGAGGGTGCTCCTGGCTGAAAAGAGCTAATTCTCTGGACAACCAGCAGGAGGTGCCACACCGGTGAGTTGTCACCCTGCCACAGCATCTATTAAACTTATGGCTGCTGTAGTACAGGTAGAGATGAATGGACAGTATGGGATTTTGGTAGTACTACTGACCCACCCTGGTGAATCATAAGCATGTTAGGACAGGAGTTGAATATTGGAAAGCCATCCTAAAAGTGCTGAGAACTTGTTAAATATTCTTGTCTTCAAGAGCAGGGAAGAGTTTCTTCAAACCAATTGCCACAAGCCAGCCTGTGTGTTATTGTACCAAAGAAGTGGTGGGAGAAACACTGTTTTTGTAAAACATTGTGAAAGTGAATAGAATTAATTTACCCCAGGTCTCATGAGCAAACAGACATTGGCCAGCTATACTGTAAAGAGGATGCCAGTGTATTTTCAGCTCAGGATGTTCAGTTCCAGATTCAAAACCACAAACAAGAAAGCTAATGGAGCATCTCCATTCACATGTAACATAATTATGTAGGAACAAAATTAGAAAGGCCAAGGCACAAAATGAGATCAAACTAGCTAGAAACATAAAAGGTAACAAGAAAACATTCTACAAATGCATTAGAAGCAAGAGGAAGACCAAGGACAGGGTAGGCCCATTAGTCAGTGAGGGGCAGGAGAAATAATAACAGAAAATGTGGAAATGGCAGAGATGCTTAATGACTTCTTTGTTTTGACTTTCACCAAGAAGGTTGGTGGTGATTGGACATCTAACATAGTGAATGCCAGTGAAAATGAGGTAGGATCAGAAGACGCTAAAATAGGGACAGAACAAGTCCAGTCCTATGATTCTATGTCTACTAGACAGGCTGTGTTGGAGTGTATAAACCCCCTAACTAGGACTGAAGGGGTTAAAGAGCAATTCTGGGCCTAGGCAACCCTGTTCATCTGCATCTGCAGAGCATGCGCCAGATGGCGCTTTAAAGGAAAGCCAGACAGCTCAGAAGGGGACTGACAAGGCAGGGAGAAGGACCTGCCCAGCAAGCTCCTGATACAGGACTCCGCAGCAGTAGCCTCTCTGGGAAGACAGACTGAAGGTGCAGTTGATACCTTTCCTTCATTACCTTTTTGCTACAGACTGCAAAACTTGGACAATAGAGTGGGAGGTAGGAAGTGGGCCAGCGAGGGCAGCCTTAAGGTTCTCTTGGGTGCTGGAACTTTGGTAACCCTCACAGGGCCCTGGGCCAGAGGCCGGTAGAGTGGGAAGGTCCAGGCTCCTCTAACAACCCCCTCCGCATTAAGAAGGGACTAACCCCTAATGACTCGGCGATGCTTCCAACAAGTGTCACCTGCTATAGATGAGGAGAGCTATTATATTTCAGTAGTGGGCAAGGATATACATGCTTACCAGTGCATGAGGGACCCAACCTAACACTCACGGAAGTCAGAGGCAGTCTTTCCAGTGACTTTAGTTATCAGGCCCTAGGCTCCTACTCCGCACATATGAAGGCTGAATCTATAAATAACTGAATGTCTGCTATTCTGCATAGACTCCTTCATGTGATTAAAAAAGCTATCATTACAGCAGATAGAAAATTGGTTACAATTACCTGTGAATGGCAGGTATTCTCCCACTCAATGTGGGAGGAAGAAGGTATAGGATATGGCAGCTGGCTCACTTTTCACAGGATTTATTATCCACCATTTTTGGAGTGCTTGAGCAGACATGGGGGCAGGTTTATTCAAATCTTCCCTACTCAACAGCACTAAGCACAAATTCATAAAACTGAAGGGCATGGTACCTACCAGAAAGCATGTTGTAATGGTACATTTTTTGAATAATAGATTGGTTATACTCTTCATTTAAGTTATCCAAAGGGACTGACACTGGGATCTCTCTCACACATGTTCTAACTCCTGCCAGTTTAGTTCTGAAAGTTTTGTTTAATTCAGAGATATTCATATGAGTCAGTTACTTCACCTCCTCACAGGGAATGTTCCTATTGCAGTTGTTCCCAGGAGCCAACCATTATCCAAAACACTGACTCAGATTCCACAACTGTGAAGTTAGAATGCAAGACTCACCAAAATGATGAGCCATTTGTGGACTTCAATATTTATTTCTCTTTTGTTAAACCTCTGAGATGTGTGCTCCCTGGTCCTAATAGGCAGCATATGGAACATTTCAACATATGTACTTGCCTACGTTTTCAACAGTGACTAGTGATTTTTGGGTACCTCCGTTTGCATGCCCAACTTGAGGAGATCATAAAAGGGGTCTGCTTAGCAAACAGTGCTGAGCCCCATCCTCTGAAAGTCAGGCAAGTGCTTCTAGAATATGAGACAGCGGAACATTCATTTCACAAGTAGTCCTACTGCTTCTAACTATTTTTCCATTGCAGTGAGTCAGTTACGGGAAAGGCTAACTATGATATTAGATGTGGTGATTTGTTGACTCTTTCCTGTCACACATTTTTTTAGAGGATATCAAAACAGGGAAAGAAAACAAAATCCAACAAGAAGGCATAATGATAATATAAAACTCCGGAGGAGATTGTGGCATAGTATCAGGCACCATGTTTCTCAAACCCAGGCCCACAGGGTTGCTGAGCAAGAGCCTTACCCTCTGTGCAACTTTGATACAGGATCAGAGGAGGGAACTGCAACTAATGCCCAACCACCAGAGGCTATACTCACTGACTCAGCAGGGTATAAAGTTTCCTGTTCCTTATCCCACCCTTGTCTGAGCAACTAGTTACTAGGCCTGTTGCTGACTAGACTCTGAGCCCAGCTTCCTGTCTCCTTGCCTGGTTCCTGTTCCTTGCTTCTGTTACCACATCTTCTTTTTCTTGCCCTGACTCTGGCTCGAGCCCTTGACGTGGTTCCTGGCTCTGACACCAGCTCTGATCTTTGGTGTGACTTCTGACCATAATCCTGGCTCCACTGGTGGCTCTGACCACTAGGTTAACTGCAACTTTAACACAAGACAATAACTGATAAGTGATTAGAAAAGAACTAAATGATGGTGATACCAAGAACAGTCCAGTCATCTTGCTTCCTAGCAGAATACAAGGGAGTGTCTCCCATGCTAAGCAGGGATAATACACAATTCACCCTAGAGAGGTGGTTAAGTAATGGCCAAAAGCAAAGTTCTTTTTGGATTGAAGCAGGAAGATGTGATAAAATAGGAGGGAAGAGGGTGATTAACCCATGGACTTACTATAAATCAAAATAAGAAAACAAAATGATTGACCGTAAGTCTCCGAAATGAGAAGTTGTGTTAAGAGATACCTTTGGATGTTGGGTTCTTCAAGTGAAATATCCCTTATACTCGGATTATAAGATTAGATTGGTTTTCAGTCAGCTGTATTTTCTTTCATATAAACAGACTTACTCAGGTCAATAGCAAAATAGGTTTCTCTGAATCTGATAATATGAAGCTTGTGAAGAATAAGAAGTTTTGCTCATTCCCTAACTTCTAGTTCAATGCAAACTTCTGAACAGAATATTCCACTTGGAAAGTTGGCATTTTCTCTCAATTTATAAGTGCCAAATTATTTCACTATTTGGGGAGGGGGGAATGGAGGAGAGGATATTGGAAACATGTCCTTGAGAAGTAAGAGATTTTATTTGACTGTTACATTGGAAAGATTTTGCAAAATATTCCACTGTAAAAGCTCTTTTGGCTTCAAATAAAAAGGACACAATATATATACAAACATTAAAAACCCAATAGCATGTATATAAATTCTACTTACATTACTTGTCAAAGCCATATTTAACCTTTCAAAGACAATAAAAGATTCATACCGATAAGTGATTCTCCATGTATGCTTGTGTTGCCTACTAATCTGAAAGAGAAATAAAATGGGAAGGAAGGAGCAAGCATTTTTGGGGTATGTCTACACTGCAATGAAAAACCTGAGTCTGGCCCATGCCAGCTGACATGGGCTCACAGGCCTCGAGCTGTGGGGCTGTTTCATTGAAGTGTAAACTTCCAGGCTCGGGGTGGAGCTTGGGCACTAGGACCCTCCACCAATAGAATGGTTCATAATATTTTGCAGTGTAACAGTTTTTGAAGTCAGGAAATCAAGTGATGCCTTTTTAAAATAGCTCCTTAAGCACATCCCTATAAATTCTGGTTGGTATCTCTCTCTGAAGAAGACCCAGAGCTTGATCCTGCGAAGTCATGAGCACTTCCTGTAAGACACTGAACACCCCCAATTACAGTGAAATTAAAAGAAGGACTTAGTCTGAGCAGGCCTCTATATTAAATTTTATCAAGGGAGGAGCATATAACAGGAGTGGCCAAATTTACTAACCCTCCAAGCCGAATCTTCAGAAGTTTGAGAGCCTCAAGACATGCACACGCTGCCCCACAGGGCGGCACTTGCTGGGGCACGGGGCTAAAGCCCTTAGACACCTCCTCCCTGCAGGGAAGAAGCCTCTAGTCCCACCAATCCGCTGCAGGGCAGAAGCCCCAAGCTCCCACCCCCAGTCTGGTAGGTGGAGAATGGGGGAGATAGCTGGGGGTCTCCGGGAGCCGCACTTTAACTGTAAAAGAGCTGCATGCGGCTCACGAGCCACAGTTTAGCCATGCCTGGCATATAAGATGGTCCTACCACATGAGGACAGTAAGGGCCGTATCCTTTGGTGCAAATCAGCATAGCTTCATTCACTGGGGTGGGGGGTGGATCAGTGGAAAGAGTGCAGATGAGGTGGTTAAAGGTGCAGGACAGATGTAATTTATCGCATGGCTCTGCAATATATGTGGCTATTGCCACATTTGCAGTGTATAGGCAGTGGTTGCCATTCAAAATTCAGCATTTGTCAGATACTACACAGTTACCACATTTATTTCCTATTCTGAGTATGGGGAACATAGGTCATCTCAGATAATACTGTGATGGCACATGCTGACTTTTTAGTTGTAGCTAGTGTATGTCTAAAGAATAGGTAGAGCTAGCGGAGTGATAAAAATGTTTTATTTGTGAATAATTATTTGAAAGAAAAGACCAAAATTCATAATTAATATAATTCACCATGAATTATTCAACCAGATTAGACAGAAGATATAGGTAATCAATGAAGCAAATTATCTACCAAAATAATGCCACTACAACCTCAGCTCTTCAAACAGTCATCATAACCAAATCAGTAATTGTCAGCCAATTTATCCTTGTCACTGTGATTACACACTAGTTTCTGAAAAATTATTGCAATAATTTAACTTGATTAAACTAAAATAAATTATTCTGCTTGAACCAGCACTCATTACTTAAGCAAAACTCCCAGCAGTTTTAATGGGAGTCTTGCCTGAGCAAGGCGTGAAAGATCATGCCCATAGTAATTTCATTGCCAAATACAGGAGGCTATCACAATCATAGATTCATACATTCCAAGGCCAGAAGGAACCATTGCGATCATCTAGTCTGATCTCCTGTATAACATGGGCCATAGGACTTCCCTGAAAAAAAATCCTTGAGCATATCTTATATTTGTTCCCCATGTACTTATAGATGGTAATCAAGTCACCCCTTAACTTTTTCTTTGTTAAGTTAAATAGATTGAGCTTGAGTCTATCACTATCAGGCATGTTTTCTGACACTTTAATCATTCTCGTGGTTCTTCTCTGAACTCTCCAATTTAGCAACATCCTTCTTGAATTGTGGGCACCAGAACTGGACACAGTATTCCAGCAGTGGTTGCACTGGTTCCAAATCCAGAGGTAAAGTAACCTCTCCTCTCCTACTCGAGATTCCCCTCTTTAAGGTGAGCATTAGCTCTTTTGGCCATGGCATCGCACTGGGTGCTCACATTCATCTGATTATCCACCATGACCCCGCAAATCTTTTTCAGAGTCATTGTTTCCCAGAATAGAGACCCCATTCTGTAAGTATGGCCTACAGCTTTCATTTCTAGATGTATACATTTACATTTAATCCTATTAAAAAGCATATCGTTTGTTTGCACCCAGTTTACCCAGTGATGCAGATGAGTCTTAATCAGTGACCTGTCCTTTTCATTATTTGCCATTCCCCCAGTTTGAGTCATCGTCAAACTTTATTAGTGATGATTTTGTTTTAATTGATGAAAATGTTAAATAGCATAGGACCGAGTACTGATCCCGCAGGACCCCACTAGAAACACACCTGATCGATGATGATTCCCCTTTACAATTACATTTGGAGACTTAGTAATCAGTCAGTTTTTAATCCATTTAATGAGTGCCATGTTTATTTTACAGTAGAACCTCAGACTTACAAACACCAGAGTTACGAATTGACTGGTCAGCCACACACCTCATTTGGAATTGGAAGCATGCAATAAGACATCAGCAGAGACAAAATAAAAAGAAAATACAGTACAGTACTGTGTTAAACGCAAACTACTAAAAAAAATAAAGGGAACGTTTAAAAAAAGAGTTGACAAGATAAGGAAACTGCCTCTGTACTTGCTTCATTTAAATTAAGATGGTTAAAAGCAGCATTTTTCTTCTGCATAGTAAAGTTTCAAAGCTTTATTAAGTCAATGTTCAGTTGTAAACTTTTGAAAAAACAACATAACATTTTGTTCAGTTACGAACATTCAGAGTTATGAACAACCTCCATTCCCGAAATGTTCGTAACTCTGAGGTTCTACTGAATGAGGTTCTACCAAAATGAGGTGCAGTACCGAGACAAATGCCTGGCATAATTCTAAATAGATTACATCAATACTATTACCTTTATCAACCAAATTTTTAATCTCTTCAGAAAAGATATCAAGTTAGTTTGACAGGATCTATTTTACATAAACCCATGTTGATAGCAGTGGCATAGCCAGGTGGAGGGAACAGGGGGAGCAATAAAAAAAAAAAAAGGCGCCACCCGCTGCGGCACTTTTACTCACCCAGCGGCGCTCTGGGTCTTCGGCGGCGGGCCCTTCACTCACTCCGGGTTTCTTCGGCGGCACTGAAGGTCCCGCCGCCAAATTGCCGCCAAAGACCCGGAGCGCCGCCGGGTGAGTAAAATAAAAGCGTCGCAGCGCTTTTTTTAATCGCTCCCCCGGGTGAGTACAAAGGCGCCAGGAAATTGACAAGGCGCCACTTGTGCTCAGTGTGGGAGCGGCCCCTCCCCCGCTAGCTACGCTACTGGTTGATAGGCATTAATTATATTACCCTCCTTTAATTCTTTATTCATCAAATCCTGTATCAAGCTGTTCCATTAACCTAGCCAGGGATCAAAGTCAGACTGACAGATCTATAATTACCCAGAGCATCCCATTTAACCTGTTAAAATATTGGCACAACATTAGCTTTCTTCCAATCTTCTGGAACTTTCCCAGCACAGGTGCTGGAACTAGGGGTGCTGCTGCACCCCTTGGCTTGATGTGGTTTCCATCATATGCAGGGTTTACAGTTTGGTTCAATGGCTCTCAGCACCCCCACTATACAAATTACTCCAGCACCTCTGTTCCCCAGTGCTCCCAGAATTATTGAAAATCAACATTAATGGTCCAGTGAGCTCCTCAGTCAGCTCTTTTAAACCTCTTGAATGCAAATTATCTAGATGGGCTGATTTTAAAACAACTAACTTTAGTAGCTGCTGTTTAAAATCCTCCAGCGATTCTAGTGGAATGAAAAGAGTGCTATCATATGACATGACTACATCACCTGTTTTTCCCCCGACATACAGATCAGAAACATTTATTGAACACTTCTGCCTTTTCTGCATTATTGTTGATAATTCTACTATTTCTATCTAGTAATAAAAGGGTTAATTGGGGGGAAAGCAGTTTTTTGTAATTGCCCTCAAGGTACGATCAGCTAGCAAGCTTTTTTTCTGATTATGTAATGCCTTTAATGTGATATCTATTAGTTGTGTATTGTTAATTGCTATCCTGCTGGAGAGGTTTGAGGTGGACTTCTGTGGATAGGCAAAACGTTTCTTTACAGCATGGGCAGATGATAAATTAATGTCTTAATCAGCTTGATAGCTGTTGTTTTTCCATGGTGCCTCTGTTCTGGTAACTAAGGCCCCAGTTCAGGAAAGCTTTCCTATTCAGGACAAAGTTAAGCACATGCTTAAGTACTTCTTTAAATCCTATTGATTTCAATAGGGCGACAGTAGGTGCTGAAGTATTTCTCTAAATTAGGGCTTAAAATAGCAAGGGCAGTGTAATTTGTCTCATTTCACTGTTAAAAGAAATGGACTAACTTCACCCCTGTTGTAACTCCACTGACTTCAATGGACTACCTCCAGGGATGAATGTATTCCTATTCCATCTTTCTCTCATCATTGCTTTCTATGAGCCTGATCCAAAGCCCACAGAAGTCAATGGGTCTCGTTCTACTGACTTCAATGGGATTTGAATTAGGCTGTGTTGGCATCACTCCTCCCTCTTCCCATTTTTTCTTCCTTTGTCTTCTGTTGGTACAGATTTTTTTACTGCTTGAAATATATTGTGAATTACGGCTACCAACTGTGGAAGCCTGATTCTTTTAGTATTCTGTATCATGTTCTGCCAACTACTCCATCTGCACTTTCAAGGTTGCAAACAAGAAATTAGCCCTGCTGGAATTATACTGGGACACAGAAAACTGTAAAAAAAATAATTGTAAAGTAGATCAACTGCTGTATTTTAAGAAGATGTATTTATGGCACATACTAATTAGTGCCACATGCAATACTATACTATGAATTACCAGTATATAGATTTCGCTTTTGTTTACGTGTGTGTGTGTGTAAATGTACTGCTTGTAGAAGGGGTACCAGATTGACAGCCCTGAAGACTGAAATCCTTTATTTATCCATAGTGATAGTACAAGCTTCCATCTCATCTATGTATTTCAGACTTATGGTGGACAGATCCTCTCTAGGGGTAAGAGTAATTCACTCCCCATGCCCATTCTGTCCCTGGCCTCTCTGCTGAGCCTGACAATAAGATTCTAGTAGCATTAGTTGTGGGACTAGTTTTTCAAGTGGTTTAGACACTGGGGAGCAGGATTAAGAGCACCAAATTCATGTCATCCAGGCCATCAAAGAGACATTTGATAACAGTTTTCAGTTAATATCAGTTGGAACTGGCTATGAACCAGCAACACAGAGATGAAAAACACTGTATTCTATTACCACTCCCCTAAGTCATCAATTTCCCATTAGTTATTGTTCTATTTAAAAAAATTCATCTACTAACTTATTTATCACTTACAGAAGTATAATTCTCAGGTGTCCAGAAACTACTCTTCCCAGGACTCATTCCAATTCTGCCTCTCGTTAGAGAACAGGGTTTTATAAGGCAGAAACCAGGGTTTTATAAGGCAGAGAGAACTATGTCAGATTTTAAATTAAACTGTTTTTACCATTTTGTAAGAGAGACCTGGTTTTGGTCCTCTATCCTAATTTCTCTGTCAGGAAGCAGAGAGGGATGGCAGAGCCAGGAACTCAAAACACAAATTAAGAAGAGGTCTAAGAGCAGAATTGGAACTCAGACCTGTAACAAAGGCCAGGAAAAGAACAAAGCGTGGCACAAGCACTGGTCCATGATTTTAGTAAGGGGATAAAGGCTGCTCTTTTATGAGCTATTTGCTCTCTGAGGACCAGATCTTGCAAACAATTATTCATGCACACAGTTACTTCACAGAGGAAGGATGGGCCAGAGGTTATAGCACTGGCTTAGCCTGTCAAAGAACCAGGTTCAATTCACTGCTTTGTACTTTGTCATCTTTGGCCAGTCACTTAGCCTTTCTGTGCCTCAGTTCCTGGGGATAACTTTTCCCTGCCTCATAGAGGTGTTGAGAGGATAAATAAATTAAAGGTTGTGAAGTGTTTTGAGATCTACTGATAAGCTCTGCATAAGAAAGAGGCGTTATTATTATCCATTGCTCAGAGACCCATTGGCTTCAATGCAACTCCACCTGAGCGTAACTAAATTCATGTAATGGTTTGTAGGATTGGGGTTCTACAGTCATAGCAGAACTTCAGGGATGGCAATGGGAGTCACACAGAAGGCTGAGGGCAACACAAGGCCAGGTTTAGAGATGTCTCCATAACACAGCAGTCTCCCCTTTGTGGTAATAAAATACACTCCTGATTACATTCAGCAGGACACAATATAGATTCCCAATCTTCCTGTTTAGCAGGAAACCTTCACTACCTTTTACTTCACCTTCCACTAGCTTAGCGCTCTCACACCAAATCAGGACCCATTATTTTCTACCCACCTCCACACAGGGCTGGCATGGGATAAGGGGTTTGGAAGATGTTGCAAGCAAATATACAATTACAAAATGAACCTTGAGGCTTAGAGATAAGGAAGCCCTACCAGAGAAGCCCAAATTTGCTAGAACTGGCTTTGACAATCTAATAGCAGAATTTTGGCATTTGATTTGAATTTAAAAGAAAAATCAAAATGAAACATTCAGATACCAACATTTTGAAAGCAAAAGAAAAGACCGTAACAACGCTATTACATCTGTTTGGGGACCAGATTCTGATAGTGCAGACTTCTCTGTTGCAGAATACAAGAGAAAACATTATTTATTAAACAAGCCTTGGCGGTGAAAGAAATTTGATAAAGAGATGCTGCTGACTTCTACAGAACTTGGCACTGTCTGTGGATCCATTCACAGACTGATGCTGTTCTTCCCAGAAGTATTGACTTTGATCTTACCCTGCTGTACCTGTTTTCTTCCTGCTGCTGCTTCCGTTTTTCCTCCCTCTGCATCCAGTGTGATAGAACTGAGTCATTTGCAGAATGTTACCACAAAAACAGCAGCAGGTACTTACATTCTCTCATCTATTCTTGTCTAGAAAAATACAAAAGGTTATACCACTTTTACAAGTTTGCCACTACAAAGACGAACATCCGTTTAAAAGGGTGCTGGATTGTTTCAGTTTGAAATAGATAATTGGTTTTATACAATATGTTTGTATAACCTAACAAGCAAGTGTTAAAGGGGCTTCTCTGGTAAAGGTGAAGGATAAAACTAGTAAAATGTTAGTCAATTTACAATGAGAGCTGTGAGAATGGAAGTGACAGATCACTATTATGCATTTCTAAAAAAGTTAGCAATAGCAGCTTCTATGGTAATTCAGTGAATCTAGAGATTAGAAAAAACACCTGTACTGCAGAATTTAAAGCAGCAGATTCTGATCTCTGCTACACCAGTGTAAATTCAGAGCAATTCTATTGATTTCAATGGAGTCTGAAGTCAATGGAGTTACTCCAGATTTAGGTCCTGATCCATAGCCTGTTGAAATCAATGGGAGTCTTTTCATTGACTTCAATGGATTTTAGATTAGCCCTTTATAGTGTAAATGAAATTAGAATCTGGTCCAGAGGATTTTATTCAGATTTATTCTATAGAATATAAAAATATTGTTTGTATGCAGTATGCGTTGGGCATGCTGGACAACAGCTAGGATGCAATTTCTAGTAAATCTCATTACCATGACAGCAAAACCAATGACCTAACGCTGACCTCCATAAAATGAAATTGAATCAACATTTAAGAAATTACTGTATTAAGACTGTGAAACAGATATCAGCAAATAACTAGGGAGGAAAAAACCACCACTAAATCACATTTCATTGCTTGTAATACTTTTACTGCATAGCATCTGGAAGTGTTTGAAAAGAACAATGTAACTGCAATAGAGAATAGCTGTGGTAAATGTATGCTATTTACTGGGGTGAACAGGGCATGGAAGTAACTGGTTACCTTCTGCTGTATGTGTTTTAAGTGTTCAGTTGTACCAATAGGCATGTGGTTTCATTAAGCAGGGCAACTAACGTTCCTTTGCTTTATTGTAACCAACAACTTTCCGCTGCTTCAAAAGTCATATAGGATTGTGACTAGTGCAGGCTAGTGAAGAAAACCAGTGAGGATTGCATTCACTGGAAGGTTCAAGTTAAATGGGCTCTTAACTTTTAAAAGGCCAGGTTAAAGGCAGTCCCCTATAGCAGTGACAAAATCAAATAGGTTTTATATATGTCTAATGAATTTTCAATCTCAGTCACATTGTTAATGGGAATTTATCCACAGTACAAAAACCACTTGTACTTGCTGGCAGTCTGAGAGAGGCCAAGAACAGCACAGGCATGGAGGTCAAGCTCTTACTCCTCTAGAAGTCAGCTGCGAAATGCAGATGAAGTACCGTGTATTATCCAGGTGGAGTGGAGAGGAGCTGTGAGATTAAACAGAAGACCTCATCATCCAAGACTGTCCTTCATGCACTCTTTAATGCAATATTAAAGAGAAGCTCTTTTCCACTCAACAGCGAAGATAACATTATACCTTGTGAACACAAGATTTCAGAGAATGAGTCCGGGTGGCTAACGTCCACAATAAAAGTTTCACATCATTCGAAAGAAGGGGAAATCTGTAATCTCCATTTCTTAATAGCTAAGATTAAACAATCCATCTTGGGAGAAACGCTTAAAATAGCTTTTCAGTTAGCAAAAGGAAAAACAAGGAAGTGAAGGTGAAATGTGCATCTCTCAAAATATGTATAATTCCTGCTCTATATGTAAGAAGGAAGGAGCTGCTCCCAGGGATTGAAGGAGTAAGGATCAAACTATGGATTGCTGAAGGTGGCTTCCAGAAACTCAAATGAAGAGTGCTAGATTCACAATTAATTACTAATGTACCAAATCAATGCTCAAACTATCAAAATCCTACTCCAGAGCAGGGCTATTGAGGAAAACTGTTTCCCGTTTGAGATTAGTTGAACAGAACTCGCTTTCAATCAGTTTCCAAACGAGGAAATACTGAGCTGCACCAATTCCTATGGAGGAATGCCAAAATGAAGGCTTTAGTGGGGGTAGTGTATAGGAGAATGAGTGTTCCAAAGACACACAGTGGTTCTGTTCTGAAAAGTGACGGTAGCAATACCCTTGTGGAGTTTCATGTTCATTGTCAGCAGTTTCCACATCAAACTTGTTCAGGCTGATCTTTTTTTCTTACCTGCTAGTCCTGCACATTTGACTTGGGCTTTAAAAGTCGAGCTGTGATCTTGTTCGTTTATGCATCGCTACCGGAAATAGAGACTCCATGGATGACTGCAGAGGTGCTAACTGAAAGTAGAATTTGGCCCTCCAACTGGAACTTGGTAAACATTAGAGCTGGTAAAAAAAGGAAAAACCACTTTAAATTAAAAAAAAAATTGTTTGGTTTGCGGGACTTGAACAATTTTTCATTGTTTTACTTCCAAACAAAATAAAGAATGATTCAGAATAGCCAAGATTTTCAAAAGTGATGATTAGTGATTTGGGGAGTCCAATTTGAGACATCTTAAAGGGGCCTGACTTTCCGAGGGCAAGCACTCAACACTGGCTCCACTCAGTGTTACAACAGGTGGAAGAGAAATAGCCTCATGTTGCCCCTTTCACAAGTCTCTGTCTCAGGACAAATCTGTTACATCACAGCATTATGACAACATTGCACTGGCTCCTAGATTTATTTTGGGACACTTTAACAGGCTTGCAATCCTTGCTGGCAAGGTGCAGTGTGACAACTGGAATCAGAGAACCTGTGCTGCACACTGACAAAAAGCAGGTGGAATATAAAGACTTGAGGATATATTTTTTGCTACAGGCCGTCAGGCAGTTACAAGCAAAGACAATGGGCATCATAAAAAATGTTTACTTTTGTTCACCTTAATTATCTACCAAGGAGAAAACACAAGTCGAGGCAAGGTTAGTGGGGGAGAATTTATTTCCCTGCAATGGATGCCACTGTGAGCCAGCTAGGAAATGGAAATGGAAACAGACAGACCCATCCACCCACCCCTCTTCTGAGTCATTACCACCTTGTGCTAGCATAGAGATACAACAGGATCCTTTTGCCTCTGGTCTCCCTCCCTGCTTCCACTGGCCAGCTCCTCACTGCCTCCTGCCAACCCCTCACTTCTTTATCTGTTCCCCCAAAGGTTCTAAAACTGTTCCTAGGCTACAATCTTTGCTTCCACATCTACCTGACAATAACTCTCTCTCCCGCCACACCTTCTACACTCTGAACCCAGTGCTGCAAGCTCCCATGATTTTATCACAAATCTTTATTTCTTGGCCCAGCCCCTCTATGCTTGTGATTAGGCAAGAATCTCCCTTGGCTTTCATTTAAAAAAAAGAAAGAAAGGAAGTTTCTAAATCTCATGGTTGCAGAGGAAAGCATGACCTGAGACACTAAATAAAACAAAAAGACATGAAAAAGAAATGTGGGGTGTGTTGTTGTTTTTTAAATCTCATGATTTTTGGGACCTTTCATAATTTTACCACTTGTAACACTTAACACTTTTAACAATTAGGGAATTGTACCAATGAACCTTGGCAAGTGGATACTAGGGATATAGGAAAAATGTAACCCCCAGAATGAATCAACGAAACCCAGTGCAATAAATGGATTAAGAAGCAGCCTAAAGTTGATTTACAATATCCATGTCTGATCACTTTTTCATGCTATCCCTACCCAGTTAGGTAAATATACATGGCTAAGCATTTGGGTACAATTGAACTTTAAGGTACTTGCAACTGAATCTGAAATATATTTGTTTTTAAAACCACAAGACAACACCCATTGAATGGACTACATGTGGTAAAATTGAATGATAGGGAACAAGTTATTGTAACACCAATAGGATCTCTAAAACAAACTGACTTAGACCTCACCAGGTTAAATGTATCCAAGGTTGTATCTCAAATCACACTCAAACTCTCCATAAGGGGTGGGGTACATTCCAATGGGTATATTGGAAACTGCTGTAGGTGGAACTGAATTAAGAGTTGAAATACTAGGTGCCACTAACATAGAGGTATTGGCAAACAAACTAAGTTATATTCCAGCTGAAACACAAGAATTGGAAAAGCCCATCAGTGCATCCTTGTTAAAATAAAAAATGGGGCAACAATTATTTTCTAAAATACTGCTAGTATGGCAACAGCAAGGTGAAAAGAATGTATTACTTTTAGCAGGGACTATGGAAACAATACAAGGAAATGTGTCCTAAGCATTAGCCTGTACACACGCCCAGGAAATAAGTCAGCAATTAGTCATTCAAATGATCTGCGAAGGCATGCAAAAAAAATGTGGTGTTTGTGGAAAAAAATGTAACTGAGGAGAAAAAAAAAGACAACTGATGTCTTTGTGCAAATTGGTAAACTTTACCTTTTATAAGAATCAAATAACCATTCAAGTGTATGTAATAACTGTTTTAACTGTCTACCCTAGCCACACCTAGCTGCATAAACAGAGACGGTTACAATTTGGGCATGAAAGATAAAATGTAAAAAACTTGGGTAGGAAGGAGGACACAATCCTGACTGACCATCTGGTGAAATCTGTCTGTATATTGGGAGTGGTGAGCATAAGAGATTTGCTTGGTATATGTTTTCTCTGTGTGTTGCTAATAAATAGATGTTTACAGCACAGCTGTGTAAGGCCCTCTCATTAGGAAAAGGTTCCACAGACCCGTAGAGCCCTGAGGGAAAGGGTGGTACTTAAATTGACCAGGTTTCTTCCTGAACCCCATGGGTAAGGATAGGTGCCTTATACCCTGAGCCCTCATAAGGGAAAGGGTGGAGGTGTCTTAATTGATTGGGTCATGCCTTGAGCCCTCGATAGGGTATAGGCGGGGTGCCCTTAATTGACCAGGTCACGCCTTGAACCCTCAGTAGGGCATAGGTGGGGTGCCCTAAATTGAGCGGGTAACAAACTCTTGTATAGCTGTAGTCCCCTTGCCATGTGGGGTGGCTTGAGAAAAGCAGCTCCTAGAGACAGCTAAGAGGCTGAGGAAATTGAAACAGACTGCCTGCCTAACCTGTGCTTCAGAGAGACAAACAGCCAGTTGGGGTCAGGCCAGAGCCTGACTGATGTCAGGGCAGGTGACCAGCGACAGGTCCCCCAGATCAGTGGTTGTCAACCAGGGGTACACACAGAGGTCTTCTAGGGGTATATCAACTCATCTAGGTATTTGTGTAGTTTTACAACAGGCTACATAAAAAGCTCTAGTAAAGTCAATACAAACTAAAATTTCATACAATGACTTGTTTATACTGTTTATACTATACACTGAAATGTAAGTACAATATTAATAATCCAATTGATTTTAAAATTATATGGTAAAAATGAGAACATAAGCAATTGTTCAGTAATAGTGTGCTGTGATACTTTTGTGTATTTATGTCTGATTTTGTAAGCAAGTAGTTTTTAAGTAAGGTGAAATTTGGGGGTACGCAGGACAAATTAGTCTCCTGAAAGGAGTACAGTAGTCTGGAAAGGTTGAGAGCCACTGACCCAGATCTTAGATATGGTGGGAATAGCCATGACACATGCACTGAGCCAGGGTGTGGGACTGTGTTTGTGGGGAGAGAGAGAGAACTGGTTGCCAGAAATCCGGTTACAGCAGCTAGGGGAACCCAGCTCCGTCCTGAATTGCTGTCTGCTGCAGAGGACCCAAGACTGCATTTGGGCTTGAGGTAGGGCCCGCTTGCTTCTGCCTCTGCTCAAGTCCACAAACTACATAGAGATCTTTTGGCTAATAAAATACCCAGTGCAGTTTATTTACAATGATAGTTTACAGCACCCTTATACTCCATACAGGGCTGGATTTAGGGGCAGGCAACTTGCCTGGGGTACTGTTTTTGTTGTTAGTGACAAAAGGGAAAAATAGAATGTTTGAAGTAAAATGTTTCAGGTATTCCATATGTGGATTCATTTTTCTAACTAACCTCCTAGAATGTTCTGGACCTTTGTAGAATCTCATGAAACCTTCCAGACTTTGAGAACTACATTTTCCTTGAACCTCCTAGAACGTTGTCAGCTATGCCCTCGCGGCTATATAAGGAGCAGGGTGTCGCCAGTCAGTCAGTGAGATATAAGAACGAAGTGAGAGCCCAGCTGCGATATTGTGAACCTTGTTTTATTCTGTAATTATGAAAGTGTATTTGTTTTTAAGACTTGAAGAGTGCAAATAGTGACTAATAAAGGACATATTTAATGAGATGCCAGAGATATCTGTCAAACAGAACAGGGAACTGCCTGGGCTTCCCAGCAAAGGGTACCACACTCTTTCTTCAAGCTCCAACTCCACCAACGAACTATGTCCTGTTAAAAGATTCTGGAGGGCCATCCTCTTTATTTTTACTTGGCTGTTGAAGGAGTGAGTGTTTAATTTTTGTGTGTGCAACTGATTGGTTACTCATTTATTTTATATACTTCGTTCTTTTGTCTGTTCCCTTTCCTTTAATTTTACCCCTATTTTTATTCCAGGGAAAGTGTTATTTATCCTTATCTGTTGGTCCAAGATTACCTGTAACTACAATCTGTAAGATTTTAGAGATCATAGCTGTTGTCTGTTAGTGTCTCCATCTAATGACCAGGTGAATAAAATGAGTGCAAAGAACCCAGGGCTCATTGGTCCTAAGATGGGTCACTAAGCCCTCAGAAAGGAGGGATTCTACCACACTTGAGGACCATGCACAAGGAGGTGGCTATACAATGCTTCTCAGGCATAGACCTCAAAGTGCTTTACAAGGGAGGTAAGTACCAGTAGTCCCAGTTTACAGCTGGTGAAACTAAGGCACAGAGAGATGAAGTAACTTCCAAGATTGTCCAACATGCCAGTGGTAGAGTGAGTAATAAGCCGTGGGTCTCCTGAGTCCTAGCCCGGTGCCTTATCCAGTAGGCCACATGTCTCCCTAACAAAAAAAATTTTCCCCTAAGCAAGGAATCTTAACTAGATAAATACAAGAAATTTAATTCTGTGAATATCACCAACAATTTCAATTGCATCCAGAAGTGAAGAAGCAGCCAGCGCCTACATAGACCTCAGCATAGGTGTTATATTCAAGCCAGGCAGCACCACACAGGAAGTGGAGAGCTGTTTTCCATTGGCTGGAGCTTCTAGATGGCTTTCAAGGATAGTCCTAAATTGAGAACATTAGCCTGGAGATGATGCCTTAGAGAGGAAGTGCTGCACCCAGTTACAGAGGAAAGGTACCCTATGCCATGGATACTATCTAGGGTCCCTGGAAGTCTGGGGCATGCATGGTCGGACTCCTGCCTGCATAATACAACATAGACTCTTCCCCCCCCCTTGTGGGGTTCCAGAGCTCAGGCTTCAGCCTGAGTCTGAATGTCTACACAGCAATTTTACAGCTCCGCAACCTGAGCCCAGCCCCGCTATGGGTGTTTATTTCTGTTTTTAAATACTTGAGAGACACTAAGGGTACATCTACACAGCAACTAATCTCTTTTTCTTCCCTGTCTGTCAGAGAAATGGCTTGATTCAGGTATAGAGTTTTTAATTTAGGGGTGTGTGTGAACTCGTGTGAAGGTTCTGTCTCCCTCATGTGTGAGCCTCCCCAGTTGTTTGACCCCTACATTGTTCCAGTGGAATGTATCTGCTGTGGTAGGTCATAGTCACAGAGGGAAACATGTTATCTCAAGTAATTAAGGTCAATCCCATTAACGGGTTTCCTCCCCCCAGGGTGCCACCTGGAACTGGGATACCACTGAGCCCCCCTGACCCACCAGCCTGGGCTCCCTTTACACTGTACTGCTGTGACAAGCTGCCCAGCCCACATACAGGTAGGGACACACCCAGCTGCAGTTACATGCAGACACTGTGATCAGCTCTGCATGGAAAGACACCAGCTAAGGAACTTCCCAGCTACTCAGTACGCACCCCCCTCTGGAGTGTAAACCCAAAATTATACCGTCTTGCCCTGCACAGGGAACTGTACAGTGTAAGCTCATGAAATTTACTCCTTCCCTCAATGTGGAGAGGAATATACAACAGCTTTGTGCCCCAAGTTATGACTGCCACACACTGGTTTTAAACAAAGCAAAAACAAGTTTATTAACTACAAAAGATAGATTTTAAGTGATTATAAAGGATAGCAAACAGATCAAAGCAGATAGATTACCTAGCAAATAAACGAAAATGCAAAGTTTAATATACTAAAGAGATAGGGTGAGGATCTGCAATTCATATCCAAAGTGATGATACATGCAGGCTGCAGATTCTTAAGGGGCAAGCTGCACTGGCTTACAGTCTAAAAATCCCAGGTGTTGCATTCACAGACTAGAAATCCCTTTAGCCTGGGACCATCACTTCCCCCAGTTCAGTCTTTGTTCCCCAGGTGTTTCCAGGAGTCTTCTTGGGTGGGGGAGTCAGTGAAGAACCATGATGATGTCATTCCCCTGCCTTATATAGCTTTTGCATATGACGGGAACCCTTTGTTTCAAAGCTTAGTTCCCACACCAGCCAGTGGAAAAACACCAACATCCCACAATGGAGTCCAGCACCAGGTGACCTGGTCACATGTCCCTGTAGTGTCACAGCAGCCATTACTTGGAGGCTGTCTGTAGTGTCCTCAGGAAGGCGCCCCAGGTGGGAAATAAGCTTCTTCTAAGTCCTATTGTTCTCCCTAATGGTTCAACAACTTGAAGGGGCCCTTCCCAGCCAGCCATCTAGACTGAGAGCCTTTTGTCTAGTGGGCGTTCCCCATGTGTAAACACATTTGTAATACAGATACATAGTCAATATTCCTAACTTCAGATACAAAAATGATACATGCATACAAATAGGATAATCATATTCAGTAAATCATAACCTTTTCAATGATATCTCACATGACCTATCTTGCATAAAATACATCATAAGAACAGCCATACTGGGTCAGACCAAGGGTCCATCTAGCCCAGTATCCTGTCTTCTGACAGTGGCCAATGCTAGATGCCCTAGAGGGAATGAACAGGAAATCATCAAGTGATCCATTCTCTGTCGCTCATACCCAGCTTCTGGCAAACAGAGGCTAGGGACACCATCCCTACCCATCCTGGCTAATAGCCATTGATGGACCTATCCTCCATGAATTTATCTAGTTCTTTGATAATTATGCCATAATCATATCATAATATCTCTATGAAGAATATGGGGTGCAGTGTCACATCCGTAAAGGGCTTTGACTATCAAGATAGAGTCCTTGAACTGGACACTATATTCAATGGGAAGCCAGTACAGAGAGCAGAACAATGTACTGAAGAAGACAAGGGGGTGGTATTTTGTACAAGCTAGCATTTCTAGCTGATTGAGACATAATGAATTGTCACAATCAAGCCTGCAGACCTAAAATGCATGGATCACCATGGCCAGGTTTGTGTATGAAGGATAGGGTGCACCTTTCTGTCCAGTCACATATGGAGGCATGTAGTTTTTGGCTACTATGACTATTTGGACATGCAGTACCTTCCAGGTGACCAAAAGAATCTCAAGGCTGCAGACTAAGAACAAAGTTTGGGACTGCAGGATACCATTTACAATTTTCCTTCTTCCTGCTCAGTCCAGGAAACAAAGGGGGGAAAACATTAGTTGTGGTGTGACTGGCCTATCTGTCTTCGCCTCTTTAGGTTTTTGCCTGAACTATTTATGCAATAACTTTCCAACTGGAAGAGAGATGTTGTTGATCAGTACATTTTTAGATATCTGTGACACTTAAATGGCCTCCCCATTAGCATAGTATCTGAGCACCCCAGTCTTTTCTTAATGTATTTATCCTCACAACACCCTTGTGAGGGACATTCTATTATACCCATTTTACTGATCGGTAACTGAGGCACAGAAACTAAGGCCCAGATCAACAAATTCCTAATTTACATTGATTTCAGAGGATCTGGGACTAAGCAACTTGTCCAATGTCACAATCTGCAGCAATACAGAGAACTGAACCTGGATCTCTCAAGTCCTATACTAGCACCCTAACCACTGGGCCATCTTTTTTCCCCCCGGCGTTTCAGTGAGAACTGGGCAACTAACTCCCTTAGCCACTTTTGAAAATTCCACCCCACATCCTTAGCTGCTGTAACTTGGCAAAGTTCCATTGACTTCAGAGCAACACCAAGTTACACCCGATAAGGATCTGACCCTAAGTCTTTAATCAAAAAGCAACATGTGCAAGAGTTCCTGCAATAGTCACTGACTGCCAGTTATCATAACTATTTTCTGCAATGAGCACAGGTGCTGTAATAACAGAAACATGAGCTTAGCTGGTTTGCTAGTTACTGTAAACACAATAGGAGAAGTATGCAATGCTTTTGGTTTTAGATTACTACAAAACCCATTAGCAGTTGCATTTGAAGAGAACAGGGATCTTCCTATAACCACTAGCACATAACCTCTATGATGAATCATATTTCCTTTTAAATGTTAGACCCTACTTTTGAAAGCTTTCCTTGAACAGAAGAATACATCAGCATTTAACAAAGCCCTTGCACAATTTCACTGAGAAAATAATTTCAATCAAAATGTTTTCTGATCAGAATCTATTCAGCAAACGAAAGGGGGAAAACTGGCAGGATACAAATGCATTTAAAGGTGTGTGTGTGTGCACGCGTGCGTGCACGTGCACACACACACCTCCAATGCTTGTGATGAATCAAGAGCAATATATAATATGTCATGCTGTCTTAGTCATTTATGTCATTCTTTTTGATAATGCACAGATGTTGGAAGCCAGTAGAAGAAGTGAAAATTAGAAAAAATGCTTGAATAGAAAAATATTTAGACCAACTCATTGAATAAAAATGCAACTGCAAAGACAATGGGTATTGGAACACACTTTTATATTCAAACTTACACTACAGTACATAAAAAGGGACCATCCCACAAACTCGCTTTAGCTCTTAAAAATACACATGCAAACTTTGCAATTGCTCACAGATCACATTACACCAGCAGCAACATTACTATAACAAAAATGTAATAAGCAGAGTCCCCCTCACACAACTCCCAACTTCCTGCCAGGAAGAAAAATTTACCCTTTGGTGGTGCTGGAAAAGGATGGGATCCACTTTATTGGAGGCTACATTGCCTTTTTTTCAAATGTTTTCATTCACAGTTCTGTCATTTTGACATGAGATGAGACATTTTCAAGAAGGCTGATGCCATTCCAGAGCTCTATTTTGCTTGGGAAACAAGGGAATTCCTCCAATCAGTAAAAAGTTTGACTTAAATTATATTTATGTACATGTCACATGGCTGGTATACTCCATCACCCTTTGGAGGAGAGGTGGAGAGATGTTATGGCTTCGCAGCTTAGCTTGAACGACTGCCCCTAATCTGGGGGCAGTGTGGCCTAACGTCTGGGGTCAACAAGATGGCCCTCCTGAGCTGGGCTGCCGGCTCAACAGTCAAAGTCAATGGGGTCACCCTCCCAGTTGGGGCTGTGTGGCCTAAAGGCCAGAGTCCATAAAGCTGCACTCTTGGTAAGGGCTGCTGGGTCTAATGGTCAAGGTCCATATAGCTGCACCCTCTGTCAGGTCTGTATAGTCTAGTGGCCAGTGTCAATAGGGTTGCCCTTTCTGTCAGGGCTGTATGGCCTAGTGGCCAGAGTCAATAGGGTTGGAGGCATGCACCGCTGCCTCGTGGTGGGTAGCGGCCCTGGTAGGGGGACCCAGGCCCTCCCTACTCCACTGGGTACCAGCCCACGGCCCTGGCAATGGCAGGGTTGCCCACCACCAGCTCGGCAGAGATCCTGTTGAAACTAATCTCCGGTTCTACGATCGATTCCCCATTAAGTTCCCCTGGGTCACTTCCTACCCATTCCTCCGCAGCTTGCCATCTAGGGGTTCCCACAGTCTCTCTTTCCTCTGTGGCGTCAGGAACCTGGGGGTCATGGGTCGTCACCGTCTGGCTGGCCTCCATGTCCTGAAGTGCCGACAGTCCTTCCGCAGGAGCCTGCAGTGCACCTCTGTTCCCTCCAGCAGTCAGCCCAGACTGAGCTGAGTTGCTCCCTTTTATATCCTGGTTCCAGCTGGAGAATGCCCAGCAAAGTCAAGGATGCATGGCCTCTTCGACCCACAGGATAGGATTAACCCCAGCTGAAACCAATGCAGAGCTGGGTACACCCCATCAAAGTACAGTAATAAAAATGTGCTAATAGGGTGACATTTCCCCCTGCATGGAGGGCTAATACAACGCCACTGCACCACCTAAATCCAACTTGTGCCGAGAGCCTCCAAACAGAACTCAAGGATGTCATTCTGAAGTGTCAAAAACAAAATCTGTAGCTCAGTCTTGAACACCTGGAGCCAGACTATGGCTTTATGCCATGCTCCATGTTGTTCTTTACACCGTCCCTCTGTTTGTCCAGCCCACATGAGGGCTTCGCACAATAGCAAACCCTGCTCACAGACCCAGTCCATGAAGTGAGGCCAATGCACCAGAGAACAATGGAGCAAAAAAATTCATCCCTGTGTACCCTAATGAGGCACTTTCTCCCCCAGTGCTCCTCCCGGGCCTGGGTGCAAAATGCACACTATCCCCCAGAATTCCTTCAGGGCTCCCGGGAGCACTGGTGTAGCAGCGCTGAAACACTTTCAAAGGGTGTTTCATTCCCTCAGCGACAGGCCGGGACTCAACAAGTTTACAGTTCCAAAAGGTATACAACAGACTTGCCTTTTTCATGGCATTTGACAATCCAAACAACCATTCCTCCACTCAAGTCATCCCATGGCCCAATCCACTAATTCACCTAGTCCAAACAGGAGGAACTATCCAAGGAAACAAAGTGGACATAAGAAAGCAGATTCCAGACATCTAATACCTGTACACTGCACAGGAACATTTCTTAGACACAGGCCAGAAGGAGACAGTATGAACTAAAATTGATGCTGATTATCTGCCATCAACAATCAATCCACAAGCTCATGAGCGATGAAGCACCTGCAAAAGGGAAGCGGCAACTGCATTCATTTTCTAAAACATCAAAGCCAAAAGAGGTGCCTCAGGGAAGACAACTTCATTCAAATGCATTCATCTGACAGTAGAAACCAGAGCCAAAGATAACAGGTTTTATGCTCATTTATGGACCACCATAGGGTAAAAGATTCATAAAGGAGCTCGCTGATACCATGTCAGCAGTGGGGGCGAAATACCCCAGCCTTGTTGATATGCATGTTGAAATCTCCCAGGATGACAAGACCGTAATGCACAAACTGGAAAAGTCATCTCCTCACCTGATTCCCTAGGACTTTCATAAGTCATCCCTGATCCAACCCACACAGACAGTCATACCCCTGATCGTCAGCTGAGATATCAGTATCGAGGACATCACAAACCAGACACAGTCTTGAACAGACTATCATCTTACTAAGGCAATGGTCGGAGACCTTCAAACTCCCATGCACCAAGAAAGGCCCATGATTCTGATTTGATCATGAAGACTGATGGACTCCAACAAATGCCAAAGCATGTTGAAGGACAACAAAACCACCCACAGGATGAGGAATCAAAGACTTGGTGAATCACCATTGTGCACTAGCCTCAACCATTGACACATTGGCCCCCAACTGACCCCTCCCTCCCTGTCACCCACACAGATCTCCTTGGTTTTCTGACACCCTGTGCCAGAGTAAGAGAGGAGGCAGAAATCTGAGCACCGGTGGAGGAAAACAAAGGCTGATACAAAGAGAATTAAACATAACTAATTCCTCCAAGCGTATGCTGTACTACTGATGAAGGGAACCTTCCTTTCAGCCTCCACTGAAGTTGCCAAATCCCACCCAAAAGAGCTATCCAGGGTAGTAAACTGCTTCATCAATCCTGAGTGCCTAAAGCAGTGCAGAGAATTATCATCCTACTTCACACACATTCAGGAAGCCTTCTCAAACAACATGGATCCACCCCCAGCCACCATCCAATAGCCTGCCTGCATTCACTCATCTAGGAGTTTGGACATGCTAATGCAGAGGTTCTCAAACTGGGGGGAGGGTTGAAAAATGTATTCTGGGGGTGCGTGAGCAGAGCGGCTATATATGTAGGCAGAGTGGCTGTATATGTGATTGTGTGGCAGGAGCAGGGGGAGGAGGGAAGGACTACAGACACAAATAAGGGGGACAATCAAATAACTTTGAGAGCCACTGCCCTAAAGGAGTCCTGACACGAGACTTGTATATCTCACCCATGCCATTCCTGGCTCATGAAAGAGAGTCATGAACAATTGGTGCCACCTCTGACTGAAACAGCCAACCCATCATTGAGAGAAGGAATCTTCCCTTCCTCCTTCAAACACACAACAGTCCCATCAACACTGAAGAAACCCACCCTGGATACATCAGTTCTAGCTAACTACCGCCAGGTGTCAAACCTCCCATTCCTGAGCAAGATCATAGAGAAACTAGCCAGATGCCAACTTCTATTTCATCTAATTGAAACTAATATCCTAGACCTTGCACAGTGTGATTCAGGCCAGGACACTGAACTGCAAATGCATTAGTGAAACTGAAGGATGACCTCCTGCTGTCAATAGATAAAAGACAGACATCCATTCTCATCCTCCTGGCCTTGTATCCAGCATTCAACACTGTTGACTATAAGGTACAGCTGTCTTGCCCGAGAGAGAGCGCAGGGGTCCAGGGTAATGCACTAAAATGGCCCGAGTCCTTCCTAGAGGGATGCAGCAAATCAGTAGTGATGGGAAACTGCACCTCTGCCCCTAGACCCTCACTTGAGGGAGTCCAACAAGGATAATTTCTCTCTTCTGGACCTTTTCAAAATCTACTTGCAATTGCTAGGTAAACTGGTGAGATGACAGGGACTCAAGTGCAGGCAATATACAGAGGAGACACAGCTCAACTTATCCTTCACCACACATGACCACACCACTACCACCAAGATGGACCAGTGCTTGGAGAGAGTCAGCTCATGGATGAAGAACAGCTGACTGAAACTGAACCCAAGCAAAAGAGAGGTGATGACGTTGGGCAGAGGAAAGCCCTTTGAAGAGGTTGCAACCAGAGCGCAATCTCTGCTGATTGCACGTACACACCCACAATTGGTCAATTCTGTCTGTAGCTTAGGAGTGCTCCTGCATTCCTCACTGACACTAAGCTCTCACATAGTAGCATCCATGAATAATGCTTTCTACCATCTCTGGTATGCTAGGAGACTCCATCCCATCGTGGAAGATGATAACCTGGCCTCTATTACTCATGCCTTTGTCACCTCTCATCTGGACTACAGCAATGCAATATACCTGGGCGTGAAGTCTTTAGCACCTGGGAAACATCAGCTGGTACAGAAAGCTGCCATGTATCTTCTCAGCAACACAGGCTACCATGAAATCATCAAACCTGTCCTCCACTCCCTACAGTGGTTTCCCATAGAATATTGAGTCAATACTGACTAAAGTTCTGGGATAAAGACCATGGTCAACAATTTCAGGGCCTAAGTTTATTTAAATGAAAAGAATTTATAAATCTACTTTTCACCATGCAGGCTCTTTGTTCACACTTTTTTTTGGAGGGGGGGCGGATAATCCTATGAGCACTGTTACACAGGAGGTCAGACTAGATCAGCGATTCTCAAACTGTAGGTCAGGACCTCAAAGTAGGTCACAACCCCATTTTAATGGGGTCGTCAGGGCCACATGAGACTTGCTGGGACCCAGGGCTGAACATGAAGCCTGAGCTCCACACCCACCTGGGGCAATGGAGCTTGGCCTGCGGCCCCCTTTCCCCCCACCCAGAGCGGCAGGACTTGGGCTCCGCCCCCCGCCCCCAAGGTCACGTAGTAACTTTATTGTCAGAAGGGGGGGTCGTGGTGCAATGAAGTTTGAGAACCCCTGGACTAGATGATCCCAATGGTCCTTGCTGGGCTTGGAATCTATGAATTTCACTTCTGGCACAATGGAATTCCCCCTCCCTCACTGTCTCTTCATCTGAGCTTCACTCCATAGCTACCCTTCCTCCCCGACCTATCCTCCTCGTCCCCTTTCCCTTCCATTGAGCTAATCCCCTCCTAAGTAAAACCATCTCACTAAAAAAAGGAACATGATGTTTGCCACCATCACATTGCTCACTTTGCTTTTGTGTTATAGCTCTTCCGCTACCCTGTGCAATGTTGTCTCATTGTTTCCTTGTACTCCCCTGTCTGTCTTTATCCATCTGTTGTTGCTTGTCTTATTCTTAGACTGAAAGCTCTTTGGGGCAGGGACTGCCTTTTTGTTGTGTTTGTACAACAGCTAGCACAATGGGGTCTTGGTCCATGACTGGGGCTCCTACACACTATTGTAATACAAACAAATAACAATAACGCTTATCTGCAGAAGACAGCTTTCTTGGGGGCCAGCCCAAGACTGTGGAATGAACTCGTATAGGAGCAAAGTACTCACGACCTGCCACTCTAAGTGCAAGGCCTTCTCTAACAACCATATAGGAACGTGGGTTTATTATTTTCAAAATGCCAAAACAAAAAACACTCCACTGCACGCACTTCACCCCTAGGGAAAGGATGAGAGAACAAACATCCGTGAGAGATGTTAGTCATGTTGCTGAATGCATAACTGGAAGGCACTCACATACTACAGCGATGAGCACAGGACAAGAACTTCTATAGACTAGAATATGGGATCCCCCAAGGGCAGTCATAACCATTGGAGCAGTGCTACTGGGAGAGGAGGAGAAAGAGCAGAGCTCCTGAGCTGGTACAGAGACACAGGGCCTCCTGGGGATCCCAGGGGTTTGTGGGGATTGAGGGCAGATCCACAGCTCATTCCACTGGGCGGGAAGAGAAGAGGCAGGGGGCAAACTCTTCCCCCTGACCCAAAAGAACAATATGGAAGAAACTCCACAAGCAGAACTTTATATCATTTACTAACCTTCCCGTGAGTTCCCTTATATAAAGGGGACAGTCCAGCCCTGTGTTGTTATTATTTCTCATTACCCCAGAATTCATTTGGCACATCACAGAAAGGTGATGACATGGTCCCTGCCTCGGAGAGCTTAAAATCTAGATACAGACAGGAAGGTTGTAAACAAACAAAAACTGGGGGTGGGGAGTCAGGGTGGAACAGACAAGGGTTATAACAATAAGGTTGCTTAGTAAGGCATGCTGCTAAAAATTTGTCTTCCCCTCCACCCCCAGGGCATTACTAAGAATAAAGTGTCATTAATAATTTACTTCCTTTTCTGGAATGTAGTGGGGGTTGCGGATGGTAGCCAGTAGTACCTACACTTTACGACCTGTAGATTTATTTCATGGGTGATCAGTGAGCAACTCATTGAGCTACACAGTCCTTTGAAGTAGTGGATATGCCTGCTAGTTAGACAGTGTTTTAGAGCACATCTAAGGTGTGTTGCTTTTAGGGCCTTCAGTGTAGTGGCAGTGGAGGACTCAGCACCTCCCAGGATAGAACTTTTAACAAGAGTTTATTTTAATTGGAACAGTTGCCACAGGGAGTGATGCAGGTTGGCTTCCCCCACAGTATGAATGTTTATGTATAAATGTAAATGACTACTGCCTTTCATCTGTGAAAATTGAAACCACGCCCAATGCCTTTGTTGATTTAAAATCCACATGAAGGGAACTCTTCCTCTTGTGCTTTACAGATGTTTCCAGAAATGCATTGCACTCATAGGATTTTTATAAATCATTTTATATTGGTTTTATTTGCACAGGTGTAGCCATTGCCATTTATTTCAATTATTTTTACTGTGTATACAGCAAATTTAAAGTTAAGTACAGGGAAACTCTGCTGACTTCCAGTCTCTTTAAATAATTACAGGTTTCAGAGTAGCAGCCGTGTTAGTCTGTATCCGCAAAAAGAACAGGAGTACTTGTGGTACCTTAGAGACTAACAAATTTATGCTCAAATAAATTTGTTAGTCTCTAAGGTGCCATAAGTACTCCTGTTCTTTCTTTAAATAATTAGTCCCACACTCTTTTTTTTTGGCAGGGGGAGGGGAGCGGAGGGGACACTTAGTACTGTATAAGCAGGTACCTGAGTCAAGCATATTCAGACAGTCATATGGCTCACCTCTGCCCAGGTTGTTGTCCTTTCTTAGCTGGTGCTGTAGTTGTGCAGCAATGCACATTCACTCCTGCAATGATTTATTCACAACTCAAGTCAGAAATCATTATGCCCCTTATATACAAATATGTTAATCACCTAGCATAAATGAAAATGAAAATGAAATGGCCTAGCATAAATGAAATGAAAGCAATGGGATTTTCCAAAAAATGATCTGGCCCTCCTCAAGAGAAAAATGAAAACATCTATGTGAAGACCTCTCCTCCCCCTGCTGGTCCTTGCATTCCCTGATGCACAAACACTGAGGCTGGAACTAGCAGCAGGAATAGACCCTAGACTACAGCGTGCTCCACTTGAGCTCCATGAATGAAATGCTTCCCACAGATCCAGAAACATGGGCTGGTACTCTACTAGATGCCTGGATTTCGCAAGCTGCGGAGTAGTCCTGTGATATACTGTGTGCCTTTGACTCCCATTGATGAGGAGCACTCAGCATCTCGTTATTTAGCCCTATAGGCACAATCTTGCCTCCAAGGGAACAGTTGTTTTGATTAGCGTTGTTTCTGTATAGAAAACACTTGTCCAATACCTATGAACCGAGAAAAAGGTCAGATCTTGGAAATGCTCTAGTGGAAAAAGTGGTAGGCCTTGGAAAAGTCCTTGATGGTGGAGCTAGAGAGGGAGGCATCAAAGATGATGCTCAGGCTATGGGCCTGGTAGTGTCATCAGTGCATTATAAAGATATTTACCTCCTTTGAAAAGTAATTGGTATTATTATTAGTTGTGATTTATGTAGTGTATAAGAAGAGGGTAGTATCCTTTTAAATAGTATGTGAGCCCTCTATTAGAGCTCACTGTGTTCTATGTTTTAGAAGATGCTAGAAACCATTCAGAACAGAAGTATATAAGTTATTAGGCCTTGCAAGTTTGAGTATTTTCAGTTGTTTAGTAACCATGGTTATCTGGGACCCAACTGCATCCCTGTGGTTTCCTCATATTGTTTTGCTCTTTACAGAGCAAAACACAACAATTTATAAACACATTAAAAGGCACCTCTCTGCTACTCTGGGCCTCTTTGACATTATCTAAAGAAACAATACAACAAAAAGAGAACCAGCAGCAAGACCCCAATAGGCAGTACTTTCCTCACCAACTTCCATCCCATTAGCCACATAAGCAAAAGGACAGTCCTTGCAGCATGTCCTGAAGATCAATGATCATTGACTATTTTGGACCAAAGGCAAAAGTTTGTTTCATAGTCGAGGGACATTGAGAACATGCTACTGCCAGCTCTGTCTGTCTTAAAATCAATGGTTGTCCAGTTTGTGCACCTCTGACTACAGCTGTGGCAGTAGTATGGTTCGAGGAGAGAAACTGTCTTTCAAGTAGGCAAATGCCAAGCCATTTAGGACTTTATTTCAAAACCAGCACCTGAAATATCACCCAGAAACACACAGGCACCTAGTATATTATGATCATCATACATATTTTCCAATCACTTTTACATTAAGGCCATATTAAGTAGCAGTAGTAATATTTGTAGATTACTATACGAAAGATTTGTAAATAAATGATAGTGTGAGCACATGTGTAGTGAGGAGGCGTGGCCTCCCTCAGGGATAGACCAGGAGGAACCACAACCAACCCCTTGGGTTTTAGAGCCAGAAGCTGAGGGGCAAGACAGGAAGCAGAAGTATAAAAGGTGGACCCTGCAGCTCAGTTGGGCTGGGGGCTGCTGAGGGAGGCAGACGCTTCTCCCCCACTGCTGGAGAGGGACGCTAAGGAGGACGGCTGCTGCCCTAAGGACTTGCCTGAGCTTCCAGAGTGCCCTGCTACTCCCGACGCTGAGAAGCTGCTCAGATCCTTCTCACTCTTCCCAGGGAGTGACTGCATCCCACACACTCCTCCCGCTTCCCAGGGAGTGTCTGCCCTTTCCCAGAAGCCCATACTGCTTCCAATATCCTGTCTTTATAAGTCCAGCCCAGCTCATTCCTCCACAGCTGGACTCCCTTACTCATTCAGGGGATTACTTGGCCACCTGATTGCCCTCAGCTGTGGCCCATTGGGTTAACTAGCCTCTTTCTTTGCCTTTATTAACCCTTTCAAGGCAAGTGTGGGAGTGAACACCCTATCACAACAGGCATCTTGCAACATCAATCATTACCATAAGAGTTCCAACCTTAAAGGCTCCAGTGCACATCTTGTGTCAAATCCACTTTGGATCTGGGTCAGATCTAATGACAGTAGGGACATGGTTAGATCCATGACTCCAATCTGCACTGCCTCCTGAAGCTTCTAGGGGAGAAGGGCTCACATTTGAGGCTCTGATTCAGACTCATCTCTACTAGGGGCAAAGCTAGCAGGAAGGTGAAAAGCTACATCATCCATTTCAGATGGTTGCTGGGGGATGGGCCCACAGCTGCAACAGGGCAGAATCTGAACACGACACTTCTAGATGAGCAAACAGTTGTGACAATCCAAGAGACCAAAAAATAAAAACCACCAAGGACAAAACTAAAGTTAACTCATGATGTTTATTTTCAGTCTGATATACATAAGAAAAGCTCAGTCACATGCTATTGTCCTGTGTTACACATGCATCTCAGAAGCATTGCTAGTAGCCCCCTGTCATGGTGTCTGGAGTCATTCATGGTGAGTACCAAACTCAAATGGTAGATTGTCAAAATGTAGGTCAGACACCCCAAACTTCTTGTATGCACTGTAATGAGATGTGAACTCCTGAAACACTACAAGTATTACCATGCAGTCATAGGCAGTCCCATTGGAGCATTCCAGTCTATCTTGACACCCAGGCAAGTTAGACTTAGTGATAGGTGGTTGCTATCCACCAAAGATCACAAAAGAGTCAGGTTACTTCCAGTGCTAAGAGACCGTTCACTTACCCGAAGTCAATCTGTACCTCAGCTCTCACAACAAAGATACTTATAGCCAATCCTATAGTACACTAACTAAGGATTTATTAACTTGCAAAAAGAAATGAGAGAGTTATTTACAGGTTAAAGAAGGAAAAATTATATACACAACTGAGTTACAGTCTATGGTTCCAAAAGAGTTGTAGCAATCTGTTAGCGCTGAATGTCTTTTAGGGCTAAGCCAGGTTGATCCTGGGGATCTCTGCTTCTATTTGGTAGTTAGAACCTTGTGAGAGCCCAAACAGCAAAAGAGGTGAAAAATTTTCTTGCACACTATCTTTATTTCCTTCTTCCAGAATACAAGCTAATGGGATGAGGCCTTTTGCACAGAGCCTCCTCATAGATGTGCAAGGGCAATTAGCAAGGTCTTTGTATTGTGATGTCCCACAATGGCCCATTTAGTTTTGATAGTCCTTTCTGATGGGCAAGAGGTAATACTTTTCATGGGGATTTACCATTTTGCACAAGGTAAAGTTTGTTCTTATTTAGTGAGTTACATAATTCAGAACAAACATATTTTACACTTATAAAGCACATAGGCACGGGAACTAGGGGCGCGGGGGGTGCTGCAGCACCCCCGGGCTCCCAGCAGCCTGTCCTGCGTGCCCGGGGCTTTGCTCCTGGCCTCAGCTCGGGGCATTGTTATAAGTCAAATACTCATCGTAACCATATTAACACACAGGTGAGCTGGACTGGTTTCCAGCAATGAAATTGTCAGTGCTTGGCTGATGCCTAAAGAGTTCGCAAAAGTTGGCACCTGGTCTGGCAGCGTCACTCCCCCATGTCCCAAGAAAACCAAGAAACTATTAGGAAAAAAATACAGTACACTCTATTTGAAGTTTCTCATTGAGATCCAGAAGTATCAGTCTCTCAAGGTCTGAGATGAGGTTGGCCATGTTGTATTTTCTTTGGCTGTGTCTTGGACCCAGGCAAGTTAGATGTCCACCAACAATACCATGTCTAGCCTCTTTCTGAGGATCTTCTTGAAGCCATGAAATACACACAAGTCATCGAAGATCACATAGGTAAACTTGGTACCTTCTTAGACAATGTGGAGATCACCTGGAGTGGTAAATGTAACATTATATCACAGGCTACCACTGAAACAATTGGCTTCAGACCAGTCATGCAAGAAACCTTGGCTTTCTGAGAAGGACTTTATAGCAATAATGGCAGAAGCACACAAGCAGGGAGATGTCCAAGAATGTAAATAGTTGAAAGGTATTTTCTGGATCATGGCAAAACATGACTGTGAGATCTACATCAACTCCCTGGTTGATGAAGCAGAGGACAGCCTAAAGCACAACAATCTGAATCCTGCTCTCACAGACCTGGCGGGCAGCCATAAACAGCCTAATAGCATTCCCATCATGAAACCAGATGGCTCTCCTTGCTCATCAATAGATGTGGTCCTGGACAGATGGAAAATATATTATGAAAGCATGCAGATGACTGTCCAGAGCTATATGACCTGGCAAACTGTTCAGCCACAGACCCAGGGAGACACATTGATACTCCGTCACTCAAGGAAGTATGAAAAGCCATTCCAAAGTTACAGAATGGACTTGTTGCTGGACCTGATTTTATTCCACCTGAGCTGTTGAAAGGTGCCTTGAAACCAGTGAGCACTGACCTGCATGGACTGTTTTTAAAAGTGTGGGTATCAGGCAGGGTACCAGCCGAATGGAAAGATGGCATCATAGTGTCACTGTACAAGGGTAAAGGATCTCACACAAAGTGTCACAGCTATAGACTGATCTCATTGCTATCAGTCCCTGGAAAGGTCTTTGCTGATATTTAGTTTGATAGGATGCAATTTCGCCTTAACAGACATCATCATTCACAGCAATCAGGTTTCACTACCTGGCAGTCAACAACGGACACCATGCTTAGCCTCCAGCTTGTGGCTGAGCAGCACTGAGAATTTAACTGCCTGCTTCATGTGGCATATATCAACATCAAAGCGGCTTTGGAATCTGTTGACAGGTCAGCACTTTGGTTTGCAATGAAAAGAGTTGTCATTCCAGATGTTCTGCTAAATCTGGCGTGCCATCTTCACACTGGTACTGTTGTGAGAGTGCATATTGGTTCATGGCTTTCGCCACATTTCTACACAAACTCAGATGTGCAACAGGAATATATCCTTGCCCTGGCATTATTCTGATGGGCTATTAACTGGATATTAGGACTTACCATGCCAGACATCAGAATCAAGGTTGGTCAAGAACTGTTCACCGACCAAGACTATACCAACGATGCTGCTTTGCTTTTGGAGAAACTAAAGAATTTCTGCCCTGCCCCTCAAGGTTTCCAAGAGACCATCCACACCATGGAATTGAACATCTCATGGCAGAAGACCAAGATCCAGAACCTTGGAGCTGGGCCACCAGAATCTCTGGTACAGGTTGGGTTGAACATCATGAAGACCGCTTAAGCTTTCATCTACCTAGGCTGCAAGCAGAGTTCAAACTGTCACAGCAAATGAGATATCCTCCAATGAATAGGTCTCGCCACCTCCTGCATGAAGTCCATGTCTCACCTATGGATACAAAAATGTCTCTGTTCTGAGACAAAGCCCAGGATCTATCAAACCTGTGTACTGCCTGTATTGCTATACAGGTCAGAAACCTGGGGCCTCTTTCAGGCAGACTTGGAGCAGCTAGAGGAAATTTCATATGCACTGTCAGCGCCAAATCCTGAGCATAAAGTGGTCTGACTTTGTTCAAAATGTCACAATCTTGCAAAGATCTGGTCTTTTTCCAATTGCTCACTACATTCAAAAGCAGCATTGCATGTTCTTTGGTTATGTCACCAGGAGGGACAAAGACACCCTAGCACATCATGCTCTCTTCATCAACATGTGAAGGGATTCATGCACTGATCCTATTTGGCACTATTTTAAGCCTTGCTCTGTTATTTCTACAAAGCTGTTCTGAGTTTTCTATAGACTGACACATTAAAATAATTAATTGGAAGTTTCAGATAAATTATCCTCCACCACAAGATGTATGATAGTAATAGAGAATAGGGTTTTTTTAAAGAAACCATTATAAATCATTTAAATTGTTCATAAAAATAGACCTGAAAAGAGTAATATTTCTGAACAGTGAACCGCAATGAAGCATATTTTTAGAACATCTTGCATGATAGATATATGCAAAAGTCTTATTCATTTCCAGGATTACCTGCCACACATCATCTTGAAAATTTACTCCAAAACACCAAGAATACAGGCAATACCTTCCTAAACCAGTAATTAAGGTAATAAAAACTCTTGGGAACACTTTTTGGCACCTTATTTTTCTGTGTATGTTTTAAGCATTGTAGCCACATTGGTTTGCACAAAAAGGAGTGCCTTTGTTGAGTTGCTTCTTGCAAATTTTGATACATTCCTACCATTGACAGTGGTTCTTTAATGTCCAACTTAAAAAGTTTAAATGTTCCAATATGCATGGAGTGAGGCTATTAATCTGACACAGCTGCCTGTTCACTTCCCTTTTAAGTGATGAAACAGTGGGGTAGGTACTCACCCTTGGTTAAGTCCCTTCCCTTTTCCACAGCCCTAAAAGGACAGGTTGGGATTCTCTTTTGGTAGATTTTATGCCATCCACTCTTACTCTCCCCACCCCCACTGCCCCTACACACACAGACAGGGGACACGCCAGGGCAGGCTAAGGAGAGGGTGGGAGCATGAAGGGGCTATTCCTGACTAACAGAATGAGCGCATTCCAGAGTGGCCCAAGGACTGGATGAGACAGAAAGGTGGCTGCTTAAAGCCACTTTTGTCTATTGACCCATGTACAGCTAAGGCTCAGACTCCATCACCTGTTTTATTGGTTCAATATATTAGAAAGGAAAGGAAATAAATTCAGGGTGTGTGGCACTACAGAGGACTTGGAAGCTCGGTCACAGCTATCACAGTATTGTTAGCCCAAGCATTAGATTTTTTAAAAATAGTGTTTATTTGCCTTCAGACTTTTAAGCCGTCAAACTTTTCTCACAACCGTTAGCGCTAGAAAAATGACAACGCTGACTGTCTATCATAATCACATGACTCCAAGACCTGGAGTTTTAAGCAAAAACACCAAATATTGTGACAGTTGACAATACTGCTGTCACATTAATCACAGTCAGAGCCAATAAAGTAAATGATAGAGTCTTGAGGTTAGTAGCTTTGGGCCAAATTGTGTAGTCCTAGACCAGGGGTCTCAAACTCAAATGACCTCAAGGGCCACATGAGGACTAGTACATTGGGCCGAGGGCCGCATTTACTGACACCTCCCCCCCCGCCGCCCTCGGCCCCGCCCCCACTCCACCCCTTCCATGAGGCCCCGCCCCTGCCCCGCCTCTTCCCACCCCTTCCCTGCCCCCATTCCAACCCCTTCCCCCAAAATCCCCACCCCAACTCTGCCCCCTCCCTGCCCCCAGGGGGCACAGGAGGGGTGTGGGGTGCGGTGGGGGCTCAGAGCAGGGGGTCGGGGTGTGGCGGGGGTTCAGGGCAGGGGGTTGGGGTGCAGGAGGGGTGCAGCGGGGGTTCAGGGCAGGGGGTCGGGGTGCAGCAGGGGGTTCAGGGCAGGGGGTTGGGGTGCAGGGTGCAGCAGGGGGCTCAGGGCAGGGTGTCGGGGTGTGGGGTGTGGCGGGGGCACAGGGCAGGGTGTC
>QXTE01000047.1:7779106-7887248 GCA_003942145.1 Platysternon megacephalum | reverse complement strand
TGCGACGCGGCGGCAGGGCAGGCAGGCAGGCAAGCAGGGAGCCTGCCCTGCCCCCGGTGCTGGTCGGCCAGGTAAACGTGGCGGGGGGGCCGGGAGGAGCTCGCGGGCCGCATGCGATAGCCCTGCGGGCCACATGCGGCCCGCGGCCCGCGTGTTTGAGACCCCTGTCCTAGACCAAACAGAATTCCCATTGAAGTCAATAGACATTTTGCTTGTTTGAGGGTTGCAGTAACTGTTCCATTGTATTCACCAGAGAGACATCATGGAGTAGAATTATGTAAGAGAGAAACCTCCCTGGAAACAAGCTCAAAATGAATAGTTTTGCTGCACTAGGTCATGCTGTACAGAAATGAATGAAGCAAAAAAATATAACAAAGAGTCCTGTGGTACCTTATAGACTAACAGACGTATTGGAGCATAAGCTTTCGGGGGTGAATACCCACTTCGTCAGACGCACCTTGCGCACCTGCGCACCTGACGAAGTGGGTATTCATCCACGAAAGCTTATGCTCCAATACGTCTGTTAGTCTATAAGGTACCACAGGACTCTTTGTTGCTTTTTACAGATCCAGACTAACACGGCTACCCCTCTGATGCAAAAAAATGACACTTTCACCTTACAAAAACACAAATTATTTGAGACCAAGAGACAATTTTGCTCCAAAAGTTATAAAAGAAAGTATAGCCAGAAAAAAAGCCTAGAACAGGAATTAGGGAAACCATATTGACCGTAGAAGATCAGGAAAGCACTGTAGTGCTGTGCCAATTGTTGGCAGCTGTCAAATGTACCAATAGTCAAATTAATGTGTCTTTCAAAAGAGCTCCTTTAAAATCAATTTATTTTTAAAAAGTTACTAAGTTTCAATTTTTTTATTATTCATTTTTCATTAGAAGAATTCAAGTACTATCCAGAGGCATCCATTAGGCTTGGGGCTCCATTAAGCTAAGCACTAGATGAACAGGGTTTCTACCCCATTCCAGCAATGCAAAGGAGACAAATCTGTTCATATCTGACCAGAAGAGAATTCCCCTAATGTGGGTACGCTCTAAGTTGGCATAAAGCCAGTATAGCCAGCTCCTACATTAACCCTGCCTCCAGGCCCCAGCATAGAGAATGTTGCTGGAGCAGTGCTGACCTCCAGCTATTCTCAGCTAATACACAGTCCATTTAGACCACTGCCAGATGATATAGGTTAGAACAGCCCCCAGGCTGCTCTAATTTGTGCTGGGGCCAAACTGAGCAGAGAACAGGTTGTTATAACTGGCTCTCTAGTGGCTCCCAACTCTGCTGTGCCAATGGATCTTGGCCACAGCGGAGAATTTGTCCTATAGTGAGAATCTATGCCCTGAAGAGTTTTCAATTTAAGTGAAGCCATGATGCAAATACATAGGTGTAGCAAACACTAGCAAACCAGGATGGAGGATGGAAAACAAATGTAACAGTAATAGGAAAATAGGCAAACCAAGTGCAGAATTTGAGGGGTGTTTGGGTTTTTATAACTATAAGCAAACAGAAAATCTTAACAATGAAAGATTCATTAATGCAGTTACAGCTGCCAATTTACTATAGCCATTATGATAGAAGTGGACTTGGAGAAGGGATATGAAGGAGGACATGGTGGTTACTTTGTTAATTGGTTTGAGAAGGATGTGCTGGGCATAAGGGGTGACCTGGAAGAAAGTGCCTGAGGGAAATGGAAAAACACAAATTCTGGTTTGCTGTTTGGGAAGTTTGGATTGGTTGGTTTGCTGGGATAAGATGCCTGAGCATTTACTACCAAGAAATTTGACTGAAGAACTATTTGTCTTCATTAGGCATCCACATCATGCCCAAGTTGCTGTGCTTCAGAAGGAAACATCACTTAAAATTACATAAGTGTCAGTCATCATTCATTGGGTGACATTAAAGAGTCATCCAGTTAATTCTATTCTGTTTTAGAATCCCATTTTATCATATCAAGTTTTACAAAAATATTTACAGCAAGTATTACAGTAGCTTCCTGACCTTCTCTTCCATGGGAATAAAGTGTGTTAGCCCATGAGCACCTGTAAATCAAAGTAATAATATCCTTATCAATTATGAAAATGGTTGGGCCAGCAAGAGAATGGGTGATGAGTGACCATGTAACCGTTACACAGAAAATAAGTGCAGAGATGCTGAAGGGAGTGGGAAGCTCATACAAATGATCTTTCTGGCCTCAGACTATACTTCTGCATGTCCACCTCTCTTCCCACCCTTTCTTTCCCATGGAGGCTACTGATGCCTTGGGGTTTCAACCCAGAAGAGCAACCAAGTGGGAAAGATGAGGGCCTGGGAAGGGAGACAAAACTCATGGGTGGGCTTGCAGAAGTTCGGGGAACTGTGCCACTCCACCGCACCACCACCACCCTGGGAATAGGATGATTTTCAGCTGTTTAGGAACCATCAGCCATCTCCTCAGGCTTTAAGAAACATGGCACCTTCATTAGCTCTAGCTGCCACTGAGCTGAGGGAATCCTGCCACCAGACTCTAAACCATTGTAGGGGTAACTGCCTTTCCTAACACTGCCACTCCTCAAAGCCCCTACTGCCATATTAGCCGTTTGTGGTGAGGGAGCAGGGAATTCTTGAGTTCTGGCTCTTGGAATTTTGTTTCCCTTCCACAATCATGAAATATTCCTAAGAATTCTATCTTTACAAGAAAGCCAGCATCAGGATTTGGCCAAAGAGAAGCCAAGTGATCTTTTATCTATCTACTATCCTATGCTTGTGTAGCCCATGGTCCAGTGTACTTCAGCAGCAGCGGGAACTACAATTATGGATTACAACCTGCTATATGTCAGGAGAACTTCCTGATTCCTCCCCAGAAGTATCTTCTCCCCTGCTCCCACACATCTGGAAGTTTTAGCATTGACTGAAGCTGGGAGCATGAGGCAAGCAGAGAGGAGGCAGCTGGACTGTAATCCTGGTCTCTGTTTCCTTGCAGAATAAAACTTTGTTCCTGATGGTTTGTCTGAGGCCTGGTCTACACTACGATTTTAGGTCGAATTTAGTAGCGTTACCTCGATTTAAGCCTGGACTCGTCCACACAATTAAGCCCTTTTTTTCGACTTAAAGGGCTCTTTAAATCGATTTCTTTACACCACCTCCGATGACGGGATTAGCGCTGAAATCGGTTTTGCCATTTCGAATTTGGGTTAGTGTGGCCGCAATTCGATGGTATTGGCCTCCGGGAACTATCCCACAGTGCACCATTGTGACCGCTCTGGACATCAATCTGAACTCGGATGCACTGGCCAGGTAGACAGGAAAAGCCCCGCGAACGTTTGAATTTCATTTCCTGTTTGCCCAGCGTGGAGAGCACAGGTGACCACGCAGAGCTCATCAGCACAGGTAACCATGATGGAGTCCCAGGATCGCAGAAGAGCTCCAGCATGGACCGAACGGGAGGTACGGGATCTGATCGCCATATGGGGAGACGAATCCGTGCTAGCGGAACTCCGTAGCAGTAAAAGAAATGCAAAAACATTTGAAAAAGTATCAAAGGGCATGAAGGACAGAGGCCATAACAGGGATGCACAGCAGTGCCGCGTGAAAATTAAGGAGCTAAGGCAAGCCTACCAGAAAACCAGAGAGGCAAACGGAAGGTCCGGGGCACAGCCGCAGACATGCCGCTTCTACGCCGAGCTGCATGCCATGCTAGGGGGTGCAGCCACCACTATCCCAACCCTGTGCTATGACTCCGTCAATGGAGACTCACGCAACACAGAAGCGGGTTCTGGGGACGAGGAAGACGATGATGATGAACAGACGGGAGATGGCTCACAGCAAGGAGGCAGAGAAACCGTTTTCCCCAACAGCCAGGATCTGTTTATCACCCTGGACCTGGAGCCAGTAAACCCCGAACCCACCGAATCCCAAAGCGTGCTCGCAGACCCCGGAGAAGGGACCTCTGGTGAGTGTACCTTTGTAAATATTACACATGGTTTAAAAGCAAGCGTGTTTAATGATTAATTTGCCCTGGCATTCACGGCCAGGACAGCTACTGGAAAAGTCTGTTAACGTGTATGGGGATGGAGCGGAAATCCTCCAGGGACATCTCCAGAAAGCTCTCCTGGATGTACTCCCAAAGCCTTTGCAAAAGGTTTCTGGGGAGGGCTGCCTTATTCCGTCCGCCATGGTAGGACACTTTACCACGCCAGGCCAGTAGCACGTAGTCTGGAATCATTGCATAGCAAAGCATGGCAGCGTATGGTCCCGGTGTTTGCTGGCATTCAGACAACATCCATTCCTTATCTCTCTGTGTTATCCTCAGGAGAGTGATATCATTCATGGTCACCTGGTTGAAATAGGGTGCTTTTATTAAGGGGACATTCAGAGTGCCCGTTCCTGCTCGGCTGAACAGAAATGTTCCCCACTGTTAGCCACGCGGTGGGGGGAGGGGTGAAGTGATCATCCCAGGGAATTGGGTGTGTGTGGGGGGGGGGGGGGGGGTTAGTTGGGTTTGTGCTGCACGTTAACCCGGCAACCGCATCCCTCCCTCCTTTTAAATTGCCATACCATTTTAAATGGCCAACCCAACGGCTGCTTGGTATGGAAAATGAGGGTGCTGCTGTTTGAAACCATTCCCACATGTTATTAAGGTTAAAGAAGCCAAAAGACTGTGGCTTACCATGGCTGCCTGCAAGCCGAATTCTGTTGCCTGGCCCTGCGTGAGTGATCTCTCACACCAAATCGGCAGACCCTCAATATAAATAGAGGCAAAATACGACCTTGTAACGAAAGCATTTGTGCTATGTAATGTGAACAGCAAGGTTTAACGGGAAAGAGTGATCCTATTGTTCTCTAAAATGTGTCTTTTTAACTACCTATCTCCCTTTTCCCCCACCAGCTGCAAATGTTTCTCCTTCGCAGAGGCTAGTGAAGATTAGAAGGAGGAAGAAGAGAACTCGGGATGAAATGTTCTCGGAGCTCCAGACGGCCTCCCACGCTGACAGGGTTCAGCAGAATGCTTGGAGGCAGACAATGTCTGACTGCAGAAAAGCACAGTTTGAACGCGAGGAGAGGTGGCGGGCTGAATCGCGTGCTGAATCGGAGAGGTTGCGTGCTGAATCGCGGGCTGAATCTGAGAGGTGGCGTCAGATTGAGAACAGAAGGCAGGAGTCCATGCTCCGACTGCTGGAGCATCAAAGTGAGATGCTCCAGCGTATGGTTGAGCTGCAAGAAAGGCAGCAGGAGCACAGACCGCCACTACAGCCCCTGTGTAACCAACAGCCCTCCTCCCCAAGTTCCATGGCGTCCTCACCCAGACGCCCAAGAACGCGGTGGGGGGGCCTCCGGCCACCCAGCCACTCCACCCCAGAGGATTGCTCAAGCAGCAGAAGGCTGGCCTTCAATAAGTTTTGAAGTTTCTAATTTTTAAAGTTTTAAAGTTTTATAGTGCACGGTGTCCTTGTCCTTCCCTCCTCCCCCACCCCACCCAGCGCTTCCCTCCTCCCCCATCCCTCCTGGGCTACCTTGGCAGTTATCCTCCTATTTGTGTGAATTAATAAAGAATGCATGAATTTGAAGTAACAATGACTTTATTGCCTCTGCAAGCGGTGATCGAAGGGGGGAGGGGAGGGTGTCTAGCTTACAGTGAAGTAGAGTGAACCGGGCGGGGGCGGGGGGGAGGTTCATCAAGGAGAAACAAACAGAACTTTCACACCGTAGCCTGGCCAGTCATGAAACTGGTTTTCAAAGCTTCTCTGATGCGCACCGCACCCTGCTGTACTCTTCTAATCGCCCTGGTGTCTGGCTGCGCGTAATTAGCGGCCAGGCGATTTGCCTCAGCCTCCCACCCCGCCATAAACGTCTCCCCCTTACTCTCACAGATATTGTGGAGCGCACAACAAGCAGTAATAACAATGGGAATATTGTTTTCGCTGAGGTCTAACCGAGTCAGTAAACTGCGCCAGCGCGCTTTTAAACGTCCAAATGCACATTCTACCACCATTCTGCACTTGCTCAGCCTGTAGTTGAACAGGTCCTGACTACTGTCCAGGCTGCCTGTGTATGGCTTCATGAGCCATGGCATTAAGGGGTAGGCTGGGTCCCCAAGGATAACTATAGGCATTTCAACATCCCCAACGGTTATTTTCTGGTCTGGGAAGAAAGTCCCTTCCTGCAGCTTTTGAAACAGACCAGAGTTCCTGAAGACGCGAGCGTCATGTACCTTTCCTGGCCATCCCACGTTGATGTTGGTAAAACGTCCCTTGTGATCCACCAGTGCTTGCAGCAGCATTGAAAAGTACCCCTTTCGGTTTATGTACTCGCTGGCTTGGTGCTCCGGTGCCAAGATAGGGATATGGGTTCCATCTATCGCCCCACCACAGTTAGGGAATCCCATTGCAGCAAAGCCATCCACTATGACCTGCACATTTCCCAGAGTCACTACCCTTGATATCAGCAGCTCTTTGATTGCCCTGGCTACTTGAATCACAGCAGCCCCCACAGTAGATTTGCCCACTCCAAATTGATGTCCGACTGACCGGTAGCTGTCTGGCGTTGCAAGCTTCCACAGGGCTATGGCCACTCGCTTCTCAACTGTCAGGGCTGCTCTCATCTTGGTATTCTGGCGCTTCAGGGCAGGGGAAAGCAAGTCACAAAGTTCCATGAAAGTGCCCTTACGCATGCGAAAGTTTCGCAGCCACTGGGAATCGTCCCACACCTGCAGCACTATGCGGTCCCACCAGTCTGTGCTTGTTTCCCGGGCCCAGAATCGGCGTTCCACGGCATGAACCTGCCCCATTACCACCATGATTTTCACATTGCTGTGGCCCGTACTTTGTGAGAAGTCTATGTCTATTTCCTCATCACTCTCGTCACCGCGCTGCTGTTGCCTCTGCGCTGCTGTTGCCTCCTCCTCCTCCTCCTCCTGGTTTTGCTTTGCCAGGTTCCGGCTCTGCATATACTCCAGGATAATGCGCGTGGTTGTCATAGTGCTCATAATTGCCGCGGTGATCTGAGCGGGCTCCATGATCCCAGTGCTATGGCGTCTGGGCAGAAAAAAGGCGCGAAACGATTGTCTGCTGTTGCTTTCACGGAGGGAGGGAGGGAGGGAGGGAGGGAGTGGGGGCCTGACGACATGTACCCAGAATCACCCGCGACACTGTTTTTGCCCCATCAGGCATTGGGATCTCAACCCAGAATTCCAATGGGCGGCGGAGACTGCGGGAACTGTGGGATAGCTACCCACAGTGCAACGCTCCAGAAGTCGACGCTAGCCTCGGTACTGTGGACGAAGTCCGCCGACTTAATGCACTTAGAGCATTTTGTGTGGGGACACACACAATCGACTGTATAAAAACGATTTCTATAAAACCGACTTCTATAAATTCGACCTAATTTCGTAGTGTAGACATACCCTGAGTGGGTCTGGTCTGAGGTGGATACACACAACACAGAGCACACTGAGGTACCTCAGGCCTGTTCCCCACAGCTGTGTAAAGGCCACGAGTCAGGCTCATCCTAGCTTGGACAATCTCAAAGTGGGTTGCTGAACAGAAGGAGGAGTACATTGTTTTTAGCTTTGGTGCCATAACTCAGATGGGGAAGTTTAATTTGTTTGCACACAGTAGGGAAGCTGCCACAGAGAACCAAGACAGCATGGATTCAGTTTGGAGCCTTGGGTTTGGCTGGCCTGCCCCCAGTTTGGAGTCAGTGAAAGTAGAGATGTCCAATGGCTGTCGTAGCCAGGAGATTCCTGCCACTCAGGGTGAAAGTGTCAGGCAGCAAGTCTTAGGGATGAATACAGTAATGCTGTACCTCCCTGCACAGTACCAGGTCCATGGGGAGCTTGAGTTCAGTGGTGATGCAGACTGCAGGATAGACACAGAGGCCTGGATAAAAGATATAGAGTATCTGCTATCAGCCACTGGCATTCCTGAGCCTTTGAAGTTCCCCACACTGGTGAGATACCTGAGTGGGAGGGGTCCATACATTAGTCCTTAGCCTGCTGCCTCAGGAGCAATTTCCAGCCTGAACTGTTGAAGAGCTTAGAGCAGAGTACAGTGGCTGCCATTTGTCACTACTCTCAGGGCAGACTTTTATGAAAGACACCAATACCTGAGCAGCGGCATATTATCGCCTAGGCCAACAAGGCCAAGGCCTAGGGGCAGCAAATTTGCCGCGGGGGAACGGAGGTGAGCTGGGGGGGGGGGAGAGGAGGGCAGCAATTTTGTTAATCCGCCCCTGTACCTGAGAGAGACAGCTTTGTCCTATGCCATTGAGTTAGGGGCCCTACTGTGCTGAGGGGCAGGGGGAAGCCTCCTTTCCCTGATCAGGACTATACATTGACACCACAGTTCACACGTGACACCCAGGAGCAAGAAATGAGGAACAGGTTGGCACTTATGCAGCCCCCCACCTGACATTCTGATAGCTGCAAGGAGAACTGTGTCAGCTGGCCTGGGAGAGAAATGTAGAAGATAGAATGGATGTGCCAGCCCAAATGATAACCAGCATGCACCAAGCTGCCCTGACAAACGATGCAGTGCAGCTTGTTCTTCGGCACTCAACCAGACAGTGAAGGGCACCTGTCCAGTTTGATCTGGCACAGGGGCTGCCTGATGAAAGGGGTCCAGAAACAGGGTTTTGTTGTATTGGGGTTTTTTGCTAGTGCTGCTGTAGGATGATGTGCAGCAGGAAACTTTCAGAAATATTAAAAGTAGGGCTGTCAAGCAATTAAAAAAATTAATTGCAATTAATCACCCTATTAAACAATAACAGAATACTATTTATATAAATATTTTTTGATGTTTTCCACATTTTCAAATATATTGATTTCAATTACAAATACAGAATACAAAGTGTACAGTGCTCACTTTAGATTTACTTTTATAATAAATATTTGCACTGTAAAAATAAAACAGTATTTTTCAATTCACTTAATACAAGTACTGTAGTGCAATCTCTTTATCGTGAAAATTGAACTTACAAATGTAGAATTATGTACAAAAAATAACTGCATTCAAAAATAAAACAATGTAAAACTTTAGAGCCCACAAGTCCACTCAATCCTACTTCTTGTTCAGTCAATCACTCAGACAAACAAGTTTGTTTACATTTGCAGGAGATAATGTTGCCCGCTTCTTGTTTACAATGTCACTCAAAAGTGAGAACAGGCATTTGCATGGCACCGTTGTAGCCAGCGTTGCAAGATATTTATGTGCCAGATGCGGTAAAGATTCATATGTCCCTTCATGCTTCAACTACCATTCCAGAGGACATGCTTCCAGGCTGATGATGGGTTCTGATCAATAACGATCCAAAGCAGTTCATTTTCATCATCTAAGTCAGATGCCACCAGCAGAAGGTTGTATTTTCTTTTTTGGTGGTTCGGGTTCTGTAGTTTCGGCATTGGAGTGTTGCTCTTTTAAGACTTCTGAAAGCATGCTCCACACCTCGTCCCAATCAGATTTTGGAAGGCACTTCAGATTCTTAGATCTTGGGTCGAGTGCTGTAGCTATCTTTAGAAATCTCACATTGGGTTTTCAGTTTTGTCAAATCTGCAGTGAAAGTGTTCTTAAAACAAACAACATGTTGGGTCATCATCCAAGACTGCTATAACATGAAATATATGGCAGAATGTGGGTAAGACACAAAGCAGGAGACATACAATTCTCCCCCAAGGAGTTCATCCACAAATTTAATTAATGCATTATTTTTTTAAATGAGCGCCATCAGCATGGAAGCATGTCCTCTGGGATGGTGGCCAAAGCATGAAGGGGTATACGAATGTTCAGCAGATCTGGCATGTAAATACCTTGCAATGCTGGCTACAAAAACGCCATGCGAATGACTATTCTCACTTTCAGGTGACATTGTAAATAAGAAGCGGGCAGCATTATCCCCCGTCAATGTAAACAAACTTGTTTCTCTTAGCTATTGACTGAACAAGAAGTATGACTGAGTGTACTTGTAGGCTCTAAAGTTTTACATTGTTTCATTTTTTAGTGCAGTTACGTAACAAACAAAAAAAACCCCTACATTTGTAAGTTGCACTTTCATGATAAAGAGATTGCACTATGGTACTTGTATGAGGTGAATTGAAAAATACTATTTCTTTTGTTTATCATTTTTACAGTGCCAATATTTGTAATAAAAATAATATAAAGTGAATACTGTACACTTTGTATTGTGTTGTAATTCAAATCAATATTTGAAAATGTAGAAAAAATCCAAAATATTTAATAAATTTCAATTGTTATTTTATTGTTTAACAGTGTGATTAAAACTGCAATTAATCATGATTAATTTTTCAAATTGTGATTCCTTTTTTTGAATTAATCGTATGAGTTAACTGTGATTAATCGACAGCCCTAATTAGAAGGTGATGGGATGGAATAGTCAAACCAAGGGCTTAAATTCATCCAGAGCCATCAGAAGCAGAGCTCCGGTAAATATTTTCAAGCCCGCAGGAACCCCAGCATCCCCTTTTCCCCACTGCAGGGCTGAAGCCCCAAGGGCTCTGGGACATACTCAGGGAGAACTTAAGCCCTGGTCAAATCTGAAAGGTGGTTGACTAGGGAAAGGAGGAAGGTACTGTAGCCCAAGATCCAGTGTGCTTCAGTGGCAGTGGTGAGAACTACAAGTTGTGGAATACAAGCAGCTGCATTTCAGAACTTCCTGGCTCCTGCTGAGAAGTACCCTCTGCCCTCCCAGCAGGAGACTGCTGGACTGTAATCTGTTCTATGTTTCCTTACAGCCTAAACCTTTGTTAGCCTGAAAAATGGATCTTGGGGCACTGCTCTACCTGCCTATTGCCCCCTTTGTCTGTTCTTCTCAAGGTAAAAGTTTGGGGTTGCTAAGAAAAAACACAAAAATGACATAGATATAACCTTCCAATGAAGTAATTGACACATGCAGTATTCTTTCCAAAACAAAGTATTTTTTTATTAAACTAATAATCCCTATTACAATATGATCTAAAAATCCTAAACAAGGCAAATCCCTTATTGCAAGTTAAAGAGCACTTAAACTACAATAGCATATATTTTAAATGATTCTAAGTGTAACCCTTCTGCCCGTCTGAGTTGGCAGCAACAAGGGCCGGGTTCAGTATCTAGGGGTTCCATTTCAATAACACAATGCAAAACCGGCTCGAGCCCCCACCCAGTGACCTGGGACAATTACATACCACCCCCGGGCACCTCTAAGAGGCAATACTTGCCCTCTCGCAAGCACGGAGTCTGAGTGTAGCAAAATCCTTTTAATAAAGGAGGGAAACAATGCAGCATTATGTTGGGGAAACACCACAAACAGGATTCATCACACAAACCATGAGCAAAAGACCCACCCCCCCAAGTAAGTTTGGCAGTATCCTTTTCCCCTCAGGGTCTTAAGTCCAGCCACCCAAAAAAATCACCCAAAGTCCCAAAAGTCCAACACCCCAAAAGTCTCTGTCCCTGGTCAGTGCAGCCCCAGAGTTCAAAAGTTTATCTGCAGTTTTACCTCCCAGCCTTGTGGGTGCGGGAAGGGCACAGCGGTGTTAAGGGGCACCTTACATGGTCCAGGGGTTCTGCTACAGCCTTCACCACGAGCCACTCCACCAGCCATCCCATAAGCTGCTCCACAAACTGCTCTGCTCCACCAGCCACCCAGCAACATATCTTCAGCCCCCCACCAGCACTCAGTGATTTCAGCTCTTAGTAATTTTACCTCTTTAGGGATTTCAGCTTATAGTAGGGGAGCCTCAGTGCTAGTGCACCATTAGCCCAAAGTGAATTCAGCTCAGTAGCCTGTAACTAGACTCCTAACGGAATTAAAATTAGTGCTGATATTCCACAGTAGAGAGAGGAAGAGGAAAAGGTGGTGGTGGAACAATTAGTATTTCAGGCCCTCAAAAGGTGCCCATACCATCAGATACAAATACCTGTGCCCAGCCTCTCTCAGTTCACTGAGTTTTGGAACCCATGTCCCTTGTCTAGCAAGTGCTACTTAGTTGATGGCGAGTTCCTCTGTCATAAAACAGTTTCATTGTCCTTGATTTACATAATCAGGGTAACACCACTTTATTCTTCCTGCCCCAATAACAGAGAAACTGGGGATCCCACAGCAGCCAAAGTGACCATTTGGACTGGTGTGGGCTCATGCTAGGCGGGGTGGGTGTGCCTATGCAAACAAGATCAGCCCCTGAAGTTCTTTTCCACAACTCACCACAATTCACCACCAGATGTCAGGGTAGAGCTCATCCTGACTGCTTACATCAGCAAAGCAATTTGTTGCAAGTGGCCAGTTTTCAACAAATTGCTGATGGCAGATCTTAAATTGCTTTAAAGTAAAATATAATTAACACACACTCTCTTCAAGCATACACATACTAACCCTATATACTATCCTATCCTTATAGTAAATTATAATTAAAAGAATATTAAGCTTACTCTATAAGTCTGTTGCTGCTTTCTTTCAAAAATCACTGCTGCTGCTGTTCAATTCCTGCTCAGTCAGCTCTGCTCCAGCTTTCTTTTTTTCTCTCTGAAGCAGTTTTTCTTTGGCTTCTCTTACTAGCTTCCCCAGCTCTTCCTACACGCCTCTCTCCTTCTCGGACACAGCCTCTGGACTCAATACTGTTCCTGGCAGCTGGCCTTTTATGCTACATTGTAGCTCCTTCTTTATATACCTATTCTTAGAAGCAATTATCTCACTCTGCACATGCTCAGTTTTAACCATTGTCTCACAATTCTGATTGACAGATCTGACCTTTAAAACAAGTTGTGACTGGTATGAGTGAGTTCTGACCAGCTAACTGCTTAGCTAACTGACCTCTGTCACCCCTTACTGTATATGCTCAGTAGCCACCAATCTTGCACATGCTCACTGTTGTCCTTTACCTCACAGCTGTGATTCTGCAGAGCCACACCCCACATACTTGGCTCTTTGCCAGGACACATTTTTTTTTTTTTAAGAAATCCTAAATTCTTACTAAGCATGCTCAGGGTCCACAGCATCAATCTCAGCATGGAGTGACTTTTACTTATTTGAGAATAGAGATCAGAAATACAAAGTAGAGACTGGAGAATTTTCTCTAGTAATAGTTCCTGATGGCAGGGGCGGATTAATAATTTTGCCACCCCTGGCCCCGCCCTGACTCCACCCTTTTCCCTCCCCCATTCCAACCCCTTCCCCAAAGTGCCGCCCTAACTCCGCCCCCTCCCTGCCCCTATTGGATCCCTTCCCCAAATCCCTGCCCCAGACCCGCCTCTTCCCCAGCACGCCGCGTTCCCCCTCCTCCCCCCTCCCTCCCTGACCAGCGAAACAGTGGTGGAGAAGTTCCCCTGCTCCAGCTGCCTCCTCCACGAGCGCGCCGCCGCTTCCTGTTTCTCCCCCCTCCCTGCCCAGCGAAACAGCTGTTTCGCGGCGCAAGCGCTGGGAGGGAGGGGAGAGAAACAGGAAGCGGCGGCGCGCTCGTGGAAGAGGAAGCTGGAGCAGAGGAACTTCTCTGGGGGTGCTCAAATTTGCCGCCCCTGCAAATTTGCCGCCCTAGGCCTTGTCGGCCTAGGTGATAATACGCCGCTGCCTGATGGTTTGTCTGAGTGGGTCTGGTCTGAGGTGAACACACACTAATACACAATGCAGAGCACATTGGTGACCCTCAGGCCTAGTTTCCCAAAGTTGTGAAAAAAGCCACAAGGCAGACTTCCCCTATCTTGAATAACCTCATACTGGAAGAGTGAGCAGAGTGGGGGGGGGCTACACTTATTTTAAAAAAACAACAGGTTCATTCTATTTATATGTATTGGTGGAAGAAAACTAACTGCTCAAATGTGAATTAAGTCTCAAAAAATGGTGCGCAAGAATTCAGTATTGTTCCTTTCTTCCACCAGACAAATAATAGCAGATTACATATGTCCCATAGCTTGTAATAAGCTATTTTTATTTTGTTATTTTAGACCATCATCATTTATTATTTGTATTACAGTAGCATGAAGGATCAGGGCCACCATTGTGCTACTCACTGTATAGAGAAATAACAGCATGACCTTAGATTATTAAAACTAATTTTAAAATATTATTTACAACTACTTTCCCCCTCCACCCCATACTAGTGTCAGTCTGGAAAGTGAGACTAAACCGATCAGTTTTACTTCCTAGCTCTTATCTATTATTGTTGGAGATTCCGCACTGTAGGGAAATGACCTTTTTTCTGTAAAACTATTTCATGGAATGCTTAGGATGGAGCAATTCAACACACTTGAGTCAAATATCCAGGAAAACATTGGTCTGGTAGTGTTTGAGAGGCTATTGTAGGGATCTCTTCAAAAAGAAGACATGGTCAAACAGTCACTACAGATAAAATCCATTGAGGCTACAGGTTTACTACAGAAAAGTTCATGCTGAAGTCTCTTGATACTTTAAGTAGTTTCAAAATTAATTCTATTCTATTGTTCTCTCCTATTTTGAAAATTAACAGTCATCTTCTCCAGCACTGCAGTTGCTTTTAACTGACTCATCCATTGTTCAGTCTCTGGAATAGACTTCCAAAATAAAGCAATAGCGTAGCAAGATGCATTGTCAGAGAATATTTAATTTTTTAAAATCCTTTCACTGAATCTCTTTTTAAAACTGATACTTATATTTGATTTTGTACACCATTTCCAATGTTTTTAAAACATCACCACCACCAATCTGAGGCTAAGGAAACAAGCAGTCTTTGATCATAGAAGTCTGAGTCTCCTCTAATATAGCTGGCCAAATGAATAAGCTGGAGAGTAAACTACGCTCTTCCACCTTGATATGGACCCTCCAAGCCTGGGCTGATGCACATTGGTGATGAAGTGTATTGAGAAGCTTGCAATGACAAACCATATGCTGGACTTGCTCAGTAGATAAATACAGGTCTCCAGTTTACACTGCCATCGGCCACTAAATTCACTAAAAAACGAGCAACTGGTGGATCATTGGCGACAAGTCTGACAAGTGAAGAAAGCAGTAATGACAGGCACAGATAATGGCTCTTAATGCTCTTTTTAAAAAGCAAAATAAACAGAACCTTTAAATATTCTGTAGTTTGAGAACAGAAGTGAGCAGAGAATAAACTATCTCAAATACAATTAGGATGCACAGTCAGGCCCCATATAAACTAGTGTCCCATCTCCTGACATTGCCACCCCCTTTATGTCACCTGCTAATACTGCTGTCACCTCCATTTTGCCACCACAGCCAGTACGTCTTGTCTTATCAACAGTACGATGTAAATGTACACTAAAATATGGTCATCAGTGCAACTGAATATCACTATTCAGCATCACTACTGAAGACCCTTTATCTGTACAACCACCACTGTGAAGACTCAAACTAAGACCAGAACTTGTATTACAATTGCTACCTCTTGGTCCTCCCCACACTAGTTTCTGGGCTTGCGAAGTAACCCCTCTTCCTTTGCCTCTCTCTATATTCTTGCTACCACTCATTCCAAGTACCCCATTTTGCTAGCTACTTATAATGTTATATGTACATCTGAAGCTAAAGCTAGAGAGAAAGGATGGTCTTCTGTTTGAGGCTGTGACGGGGGCCCAGTGCGGAATTGGCACACCCTAACACTCAGTTGTCGGGATTCCCTGTTTGATCAGGTAACTGCAATATGGTGGGCTCTGGACCCTTGGCAGGGATGAGCAAATAAACAGTCAGTAGCCCCTGAGTCTCCAGGCTGGGGCCAACAAGAAGAGTTGAAGTTCTGGCCCTCTGGGTAGGATGGAACAATTGTCAGCCTGTAGCCCCGGGGCAGGGCTGGGCAAACAAATAGTCTATGCCCCCCCAAGCCTCCTGGCTGGGACAGGCAGTTCTGGCCCATGGGCAGCAAGTATAATAGGCCCTTGGTTACGGGGTTTTGGGGGGGAAGTTTGTTTTATTATGCCCCGTGCAGGTTCCAGGGAAGCTGAGGAAGCGGTATGTGCTATTCAGCTTCCTGGGTTCATCGGTAGTCTCCCTGGACTCCAGAGAGATTACTGATAAACCCAGGAAGCTGAGTAGCAAATACCGCCTCTTCAGCTGCCCCGGAACCTGCATGAGGCATATGAAAAGCTTCTTCAGACAAGAGTGAGAAGCTTTTCCCTGCAGCCGCTTGGGGTCTTGGGAGGGCAGGTGTGGCACGGCTGGCTTGGGGCTCCTCCGAGCAGATGGCGGGGTGGGGGGGAGGCTTGGGGCTTCAGCTGGCCCAGGACTCCTCCAGCCAAGGGTGGGGGGGTGCTCGGGACTCCTCCAGGTGGGGGAGGGCATGCTTGGGGCTCTGGCTTCAGGGGTGGGGCATGGATGGAAGGGGCAGAGCTGGGAACTAGCCTCCCCTAATGGGGGCTCCACACGCCCCCATGTTCTGGCCGTCTGGGTGAGACGGCACAGCAATCAGTCTATAGCCACATGGTGGGGCAGAACAAACAATTAGTCTATTGCCCCTAAGCCTCCTGGCTGGGGCAGACAGTAGCAACTGGGGAATCAGCCTCTGGAGCAGGGCAGAACAGCAATCAATCAGTCTATAGCCCCTGGGTGGGGCAGAACAAACACACAGTCTATGGTCCCTGAGCCCCCGGGCTGGGACCGAGAGCAAACAGCAGCCACGTCTAGTGGTCTGTGGTAGGGAAACCCAGCCCCTCCTGCTCTACCAAGTTCCAACCCAGGGCCATATGTAGCCAGGGACTTCCCCACTAAGGGTTTTTAGGCATCAGCTTCTACTACATCCCCTGGGTCACTTCCTGCCACAAGTTGCATCCCAGGCATCTCTTTGGCTGGCAGCATCTTGGCATCCCCATTGTTACATGATCTCAGTAACAGCGGCCAGATTCTAGGACTGGCGTTCTAGTATCTATCACCTGGGGAGTAAATAAATCCACCCACCTCCCTGCAAGTATATAACAGATTTAAAGAAAGACAGAGAGTGGTGTATGCTTCAAAAAAACAAACAGGGAATTTATTAGGGAAAGTTAACAATGTTTGGGAAAGGGGAAGAATAAAACATGATAAACCATGAAAAAGCAATGTGGTTACCTCAAAAGATGGGCGTGAAGCCCAGCCCCCCCTTGGCAATTAACTATAACTAAAATGTAAAACAAAGAGAAAAAAAACCCCAGTAACTGTACTGTCTCTAGGAGTCTGGAAATCAGCAGCTGATGTTGAGTATCTGTCATTGAAGATAGGGATCGTAGGATCCTGGACCTACAACTCCCTGACCGAACTGGCGTCCCCAGAGACAGGAGGAGCTCAGGACCTTTTACGGCCGAACAAGGAACACAGCAGTGCTGGAACTGGGAACAGGTAGGTTGGCGCAGGTGTTTGATGCCTTTGCAGATCGATAATGTGGATCAGGAAACATAGAAGGAATCCTCCAAAGCCCACGCAAACAAGACAGGTACCTGGCTGCCTCTCGAATGGACAGCCTGGCTGACACGGTGCACTGTCCTTAAATAGCCTGCGTGGTGTGAAAGTTCCAGGTTGAGTTGGTTTGAACCAGTCTCCCGGTGACCACTGCTTTATGCATTCTATTACTAAATATTAAACATTATAACATAACCACTAATGTGTATTGAACACAAACACAAACATAACACCTAGAAACCATGTTACACTGTCAGTCTCTGCAGTCGGCGAGTTGTCCATAACATAGTCCAGGTCCATGGGCTCTGGCACATGAAGCATCACTGGCTCCTCTGGAGAAGCCTGCAGTACACAGCCTTCCTCCTCCGCAGGCAGCCCCGACTGACCTGAGCTGCCTCCTTTTATCTCTCTTACACCTGGAGCATGCACAGCAGGGGAAAGTGGGCGTGGCCTCCTGGGCCCACAGTGCGGGATTGGTACACCCTGTCACAGAGGCACCAGACTAGGATCAGGAGACCAGGGTTAAATTCCTGACTATCACAGACTTCCTGTCAGACCTTAGGTAAATCACTTAATCGCTCTGTTCCTGAGCTCCTCATGTATAAAATGAGGATGATAACACTTCCTTTCTCCCACCCTTTGTCTGTCCTATTTATCTAGACTGTAAGCTCTTCAGGATAGAGACTGTCTCTTAATGTGTGTATATATTATTCCTAAAACATTGGGGCCTCAATCTTGGTTGGGGCCCTCTAGGCACTACTGCAATATAAGACAGTGAAATAACAGAACTGTGCTTCAGAGTTGCTATATTTTTTTCAGAACTACTCAAAATCCGCCTGTTAAGTATTCATGCTCTAATGGCCAAACCCCATTCTGTCTTGTTTGTAATATTATCTCTGCCTATGCCACTACTTCCTCTGTGGTGCTTTATGGTTCTAGATAAATGATTAATAAAAATATGATAGATATCAATTTCCATAAGTGGAGAAACTATTTAGAAACAAAATTGACTGAGGAAGCTCATATTGAAAAATGAAAAACCAAAAAAGGAAAAACAGAAAAGTCCTCTAGAACACCCATACAAGTCCAACCTCAATGGAAAAATATTGCTTGTGGATTGGCAACAATTCAAGAGTAAGGCCTACCAATGCTGTTTTTTACCAGAGTGGTCCTCCTTTGTAGTCATTCACTAAGGCTCTGCTCCTGCAGCGATTTTCATGCAGGCAGTCCCCTGCATCTACATAGAGATCGTTGCTGGACTGGGACCTAACATGAGCCAAGTTCTTCTCACTGTGGACAAAAGAATAATTAAAGTCATACTGGGAAATAAGAACAAGGGCTCAAATAAGACTGTATATGTTCATTTAATTAATCATGCAGCAAGTAACTCAAAGACAGAAAGTATTTAGAACCCTTTAAGAACCATTGGCTCAATCTGTCTACTGCTGCCAGTTCTGCAGCATTTATATGGACTTCTCTACGAAGGCTAGGATTTTCAGAAGAGCCGAAGAAAGTTAGGTCTCTAAATCCCATTGGATCTGGGTACCTAACTCCTTTAGGCACCTTTAAAAATCTCAGACTGGGTTTAATTTGGCTTCTCCTGCTGATGACTCCAAACCCTGAGGAAAGTTCTCATTTCTTCTCCCTCTTTCACATAGCAGTGGCTCCTAGTAGAGACAGCTAAGCTAGTTCTCCTGCATTCCATCTGCTTTTACAGGCCTCTAATTCCTTATTTACAATTAATTAGCTCACAAGCAGCTGGAAAAAAGAAGACCCAAGATCCTGTGACCCACCAGCTCTCCAGGGGCCAGCAGTGGTACAAGGGCAACAGACTGCAAACCTCTGAAATATAAATTCCATCATAATTCACTTTTCCCCCCAATATGTTATCCATCATATGTATATGGCTGTGATAATGAAGACTGCAGCACTTGTGGAACATGTCATAAGAGGGAAAATTTATTTTACCATAGATATTGACTGGAGATAGATTGTGATCCATCCCAAGTCTTCATAGTACATAGTCTGTCACACTTTGGTGGCAAGACAAAAAAGATAAGGGCATTTTGTCAGGACGATAGAGGACTCACATTCCTACACAGGCATTTGGTAGAATAGGTTGAATTGTGGACAAAGTTTACAAGGTTAGCTTAGTCTCTGCTGGAAGTCTGACTATCTCTTCATAGTTTTTAATACTGAAATATTTGTCAGTGACAACCACATAAACATGTTAAAGGCCATGAGTGACAGTAATTTATACCATATATTTTGCACATGCTCAGTCTAGTGATGAGCTGTGATCTCAAAATTAAAGATTCATTCATACAATCTGACAGCCTTCCTGGCATTAAGCCACATCTATCGACATTCAGGAGCAGACACAGTAGGATGGTGAAAAGGAACAGACTACTTTGTTGCCACAAATGCAAAAAGAAGGTGGGAGGAACAGTTGTCTAGTAATTAGCGCATGGGACTGGATTTCTGGGCTCTGTTTCCAGCTCTCTCACTGACTCACTTTGTGATATTTGGCAAAATGCTTAAGGTCTCAGAGCCTCATTCCCCATCTATACAAATAGACACAATGCTACTTACCTCCCTCACAGGAGTGTTGTGAAGCTTAATTAACACATGTAAACACTTGAAGATCCTCAAATGAAAATATTATTACCAGTCATAACATTTGGAAGGCAGTAGGGCAGCAGCTCTCAACCTTTTTCTTTCTGAGCCCCCCCGCCGCCCAACATGCTATAAAAATTCCACGGCCCACCTGTGCCACAACTGTTTTTCTGCATATCCAGTGGATTACATGCCAGGGCTCGCGTTAGGGTGCAGCAAGCAGGGCAATTGCCTGGGGCCCCACACCACAGGGCTTCGGCTTCAGCCCTGGGTGGCAGGGCTCAGGCTTCAGCTTTCTGCCCTGGGCCCCAGCAAGTCTAATGGCGGCCCTGCTCTCTGGTTTATTTTGGCAGACCCCTGGCAACCTGCTCGTGACCTCCCAAGGGCCCCAGACCTCTGGTTGAGAACTGCTACACTAGAAAATACCAGGAGAAACTTACTGATGGCAACTCATTTTGTAGGATCAAAGTCGATGCGAAGTACTGATCTAATCACTTGTGGCTGAAGAGCCTAACCATCTAGTCCAAACTAGCTAAGTATACCACATAGTAACTGGGATTAACTTCCACTTTGTTTTCAAGAATTTTCAGCACATTGCCTCATCCAACAGCAAGAGAGGTTTCTAAGAAGTTTAAGATTTTAGCATTTTATTTACTACAAGTCAGCTGTTCATATGGCTTTGGTGCTACCTAGCCCCACTTTCACTCTAGAATATGATTTTTTGAAATTATTAGTCCCTTGAGTTAGTTCCTTTCCATAGCCAATTGGTCAGCATCACATTTCTGAATGAAACTATGTTGATATTTCTGGGTAAAAGTCATCTCAGAAGGCAGATATCATACTGGATCTGTTGGCTCCAAGTAACATGGACAGATGCACCATATTGTGCATCTACGTGCAGCAATGACACAATAATCAAAAACAAATGCAGCCCCCAGAAGAGTGTTGCTACTTCTTATCAGCATGTGGATCAATCCATCCCAATGATAAAATATCTCCTTATTTCATTAATTTCTTTAGTTGTTAGCTGAGAGCTAACACTTGATCAAAGTTTACATCCTGGGTGTTATTCAGTGTTGGAAGTCAGCTGCAACAACAAGAAACTAAATGAAAGTGAATCCTATGTTCCATCTATCAGGTGAAAAGCTATGTTGTTGCAAGGTCTAGTCTAGTGGTTCTCAAACTTTTTTTTCCGCAGACCACTTGAAAATTGGTGAGAGTCTCGGCGGACCACTTAATGATCTTTCCAAATGTTGTTTGTACTGGCAGCTAACTATTGTAAAGCGCTTTGGATAAAAGCGCTATATAAAAAAAACCTTAATAATAATTAACGTGTTTTTGTTCTACAAATAAAAGCACACAACTCATATTTTAATGAGTAGTCTTACCGTTCTAATGCGATGGATGTGCCCTCTCTCCCCAGCCGTGGCAGCCCCCGAGCTGGGGCTGGGAGGGGGGTATCTCCCTGCAACAGCAGCCACAGAGCTGAGGCTGGGAAGGAGGGCCATCTGTCCCTGGCAACCGCAGCCCTGGAGCTGGGGAAAGTCGCCTCTTTCTCTGGCCGCTGCAGCCCTGCACATCCCAAATTCCCCCCACCCCCTCTTTTCACTACACTGCCCCCTCCAACCTACCCCCTATTCCCCCCAAGGCCACCACCTCACCTTACATGTGCGTCTTCTCCAGGGTCAAGGCACCTAATTAGTGTAGCCATGCCTGCGCGGCTCCACTAATTAGGTGGGTGGCCCTTCATTCTCTCATGTGCGGCCACCCAGGCGCACACCTTAGAGGGAACTATCTGCGGACCACCTGAATGGACCTTGCGGGCCACAGTTTCAGAACCTCTGGTCTAGTCAACATGTTAAGGCCCCACACAGTTAAAAAATGGTTTAGTCTTGCAATATAGATCCTGATAAACCATTTTGACTGTATTCCTGAATTGTGGTATGCTGTTCTTTAGCCTTGGTATGCTAGGGATTTACACCCCCCCACACACACACTTTTGCTACCACTAATTCAGTTATACTGGCATTAGTAATGTTGGGAGCGCTACAGTAGATTTCTCACTGTTTTTGGCAACTGTTTTCAACACTGTGCTAATTAGATTTGCTCAGAACTGGCAGTTGAACCTGTGGTGGCAGCGGCTGGATTTTTTGTTAAAATGTCCCAGTATAGACAAGTCTGATTTAACAGTTCTGCTTCATCTGTGCTGCAAGCCTGAAGCGTCTGGGTACTGTGTTGTAATCAACACATTAACTTTTCACAGTGTAAACTTTCTGGCTCTTTCCTGTACAACGGGGCTACAGCCCTGGCATATTACCAGCACCAGTGTCCTTATTTAGGCACCAACCAAGTGTTTGCAGTTCTGTTTTTTTGCTACTAGAGTTAAATTGGGCAAATGTGGTTCCCTCACCTCCATACCTATCCCAAGCTCAGCCTCTCTCCTTTTGCAGTTTTTTTTTTAAACGTAGACTGCTACTAGTTAACTTGTTGTATAGACAAGATTTCGGCAGAAAACCCGTTCTCTCTCTCATCAGGAGAGAGAGTTCCAGGGCAAGGGAGGGGAGCAGCACCTCCCTAGGACGATCCCTGAGAGCTCCTCCGTCTCCCCTTGGTTTCCAATTTCAATTTTTAGTGATCTCCAGCAGCAGGTGCTGGTTTCCAACCCAGCCTCCCTCCAGCAGGAGGAGGAGGAGGCGGCGGCTTGCTTGGTGCTGCCGGAGGAGAGGAGCACTAAGCACAGGCTTCCCCTTTCAGCGCGTCTGTCTCCCAAGCAGCTCCTGCCATGAACAGGGGAGGAAGTGAAATGCAGCAGCCCCAGCGATGCTAGGGGAGAAGCAGGCGTCTCGCCCCAGGGTTACGTGAAGTTGGCTCCCCCAGCCAGCATCGCAGTGAGCCGAGCCAAGGGGCCCCGAGGCGGCGGCTCGGGACATGCTGCTGCAAGGAGCCTGCGAGCAGGTTGTGGAGCAACAGATTCGTTCCGTTGGGCAGCGGTGGGACGGAGCGGGAGGGATCCCGATCGATCCCGGGGCAGAGACCCGGGTAACGTAGCAGGCGGCGACCGCGGAGGGGTGGAGCTGGCGGGGGTAGGAGCTGGGGGCGCAGGGAGCGTGTAGCCCGGACAGGGACCCGAGGGGGATCAGGGAGCTGGTGGAGGGGGGTGTAGTCGGGGCAGGGCTCTGGGGTGGGAGCAGGCGTTGGGGTTGTAGCCAGGGCGGGGGTATAGCTGGGGCCGCGGGAACTGGGGCACAGTAAGGGCAGGAGGAGCTAGGAGGAACTGGGGGGTGTAGGCGGGGCAGGGCGCTGGGGTGGGAGCAAGAGTTGGGGTTGTGGCCGGGCAGGGAGCTGGGGGGGGGGGGCCTAGGAGGAACTGGGGGGCGTGGCCGGGGCGCGGGGGGGGGGTGTAGTCAGGACAGAGAGCTGGGGAGGGGGGTATCCGGGGCAGGAGAAGCTGTGGGGTGTGGCTAGGCCAGGGAGTTCGGGGGGCATAAGGGGGACGGGGGCAGCTGGAGGATGTAGCCAGGACCGGGGGCAGGGAGCTGGGCCGTGGTAACTGTGGCGCAGCGTGGGCGCCTCCCCGGTGTGCCCTGTGGCCATGGCGGCGGCCGGGGAGTTTCCGCTCCGCGCTGCGGGGTCTAGAGACGGAGGCAGCGGGCCCGGGCTGGGTCGGCGTGTGACTAAAGGTGGCCCCGGGGCTGCTGCCCGCTTTGTTTCCAGGCCTTGGCTGCTGGTGCCTCCTCGAGGTCGCGTTGGTGAGATCACCGGGCTAGAGGCGCGCCGAGCGGCCGAGTTGAATGCCGGGCGGCTGCCGCTGTGAGGCGAGGCGGACGCTCCGTGGTTTAATGCGAGGTAAGAGACCCGGTACCTGCCGAGCCCCGCTGACGCCGAGCCGCCGCCCCCCCCCCATCCCCTCTCCCCGTCTCACCAGGCAGCCCCTCCTGTTCCCTCTCCTCACATCCCGCCAAGCGCCCCGCTCCAATTAGTCCCTTTCCCCAACACACCCTCTTGCCTCAATCCACCAAATGCCTCTTTCAGTCCAGCCAGCCACTCCAAAGACAAGCTGGAGGAAGTAATATTTTTTATTGGACCAACTTCTGTTGGTGAAAGAGACACGCTTTCCAGTTACACAGACCTCTTCAGAAGCTGGTCCAGTAAAATATATTACCTCACCTACCTTGTCTCTCTAATATCCTGGGACCCACAGGGCTACAACACCACTCCAAAAACAAGTCTTCTCCAGAGACATCCCAAATCCAGCCTCTTCCTCCCCCCAAAATAACATATCTTAGCTTTAATCCTAGCTTTTGTTAGTTATCTCTACTCTTGTCCATATTTATGAAGATAGCATGCGTACTCCAAGGGCTGGCAAGAGCTCTGCTGTGTTCTTTAGGAAAGGGTTGTATTTTAGGATTGGAAAGACTCTGATACCATAAAACTTCCACTGTTTCGGGGACACAGACCTATGGCTTGGGGAACAGGAGATCTGTGATGAGACAACTGTTCCCCTATTATGTTGACTTCTGAAAGACTTCCTCCATTTTCCTGTCCATTTTCCTTTTCCTTGCTTGTGATCTAACACCTCTTGCAGGGTGACCAGACAGCAAGTGTGAAAAATCGGGACGGGGGTGGGGGGTAATAGGAGCAATGGGAGCCTATATAAGAAAAAGACCCCAAAATTGGGACATCTGGTCACCCTAGTATCAGAGGGGTAGCCGTGTTAGTCTGGATCTGTAAAAGCAGCAAAGAATCCTGTGGCACCTTATAGACTAACAGACGTTTTGCAGCATGAGCTTTCGTGGGTGAATACCCACTTCTTCGGATGCAAGTCACCCTAACCTCTTGTGACATGGGAAGAAGCCGTTTGACTCACTTGCATGCATAATGGTGTTTGATCAATTCCTTTCAGGTAGTCAGTTTAAACTGCTTCACTTTCTTAGGTGTACCATAGTGGAAATATTTGTTTAAAGTCAAGAGCAGTGACTTTGTGTAGCCAATAAAGAATTATCTGAATAGTAAAGATTAATTAAAACTGTTTCTGTAACTCTGTGTTCAGAGGTCATAGAAACAGTTATATTAAGGGGCATGTTTAACTTAATATATAGCCAATTTAAGGAGGAGTTTAAAAGTAGTTTCATGTGCAAAACTTGTCCTAGAGTTCCCCCTTTGCTGGTTATTATGGTTTTGAATACACTTCTCGGTATTTAACAGACAAAATAATTCATTCCCACATTGATAGGTGAAAATGTCACAAATAGGGAAAACAAGGAAACTCACTATACCAAAAATGCTATTACGTACACTAAACAAATAACTCTAGCTGAAAATTTTTCAGACCCAAGTGTGGGGTTTTTTTTTAGAAAATTGTTTGTACCTTTAATTTAAAAAGTTTTCATCCTCTTCTGTTGTCTTAATTTAGACTTAATTTTGCAAACACCTGTGAGAAATTTTATGCATATACAACAATGTTTGTAGGATTTAGGTTCTAGATTGTGAACTCTTTGGGATAGGGGCCTGTTTTATGCTGTGTTTGTACAGCACCTAGCACAATGAAGCCTGAATCCTATTTGGGGCCTTTGAGCACTTCTATACAAATAATTTTGGTACAGTCCAAGAATATTTTGTTCAAGATCACTCCTGATTGTTAGTTTCAGCGGGGGGAAAAAACCACAGCTCTGAGTAGTGCCTCACATTTAGTGACCAGCGAAGGTCACCAATGTCAACTTTGACTGTATATTCTGAAGATGAGCGTTTAGAAGTTTAACATCACCTTCTGATATAGAAAGAAACTAAGCCATTCATGTACCTCTGGGTTTTCAAGGTAACATGTTGCTCCCTTTCCAATATATCTGTTAAACACTTACTGGCAGGGATTGTCTATATCAGTGGTTCTCAACCAGGGTCCATTCAGTTTATTGGAACATTAGTTAATACTTACTGTATTTAGTATATGTAGCTGCAATGCAAGAGCACATTTCTCTAGATGTACTTGGTGAAGTCTTCCTTGAAGTGGATAGTAGTGAATGGATATTGAAAGCAATGCTATGTTATTACCAGCTTGCTATGTCAACATTCAGTAACTTTACAGCTGCTTTAGTTATGTAGGGTAGTGGAAGCACTTCTTAAATTAGGCATAAAGGACATCGGTCACATGGAAGTTTCATAATTTGGCATGCATTGTCCCAGTATGCTATCAGCCTCCTGTATTCAGATTGCTTGTGAGTTTAGAAAAATACCACATATCTTGATTTAAAAAATAATAATTCAGATGGAGTTTTCCTAGGGTGTAAAAGTTGGGGAATCAGATGGTATTTTAGGTATGTAATTTTCAAAAAACTGATTGAGCATAGGTATTATACAGGACTTCGCTCATCTGTTTGTGGAGACTGGTGTTTATGCACAGATAGAGTCTCAGAATGTTGGGCTGAGTATTAATCTGTTGGAATGATTTAATTACTAACTTTACTGGATGGATCTGTGCTTTAAAAATATCAAGCAATGATATTCCAGAGACTCTTTTTGCTGCTCAAGGAGAACTAGATTTTTGATACTGGTTAACCTTGAAAGTGTTAGAGGTTCAGTTTGGTTCTGATGCGCACCCAAAAATTTTTGTTTGTTTAGAATGTAACTCTTAGTTACATAAACTTGAGTTGGAAATCTCATGAGACTAAGCTTTTTTTTGTCAGATTTCTGGTAGTCCCTGCTTCCGGTTGAAAATATCCCCAACAATGAAATGAAGACAAGCAATGCAAAGGCAATGAAAGTGAATTTAAAAAAAAATCAGACTACAAGTTTGGTTTGGGTAAGATCTTTTTTTAGCCAACATAGCTTGCCTGTAAACAGCCCAGCAATTCATAGATTTAGGCCAAAAGGGATTTGGGTTCTAATTTAACTTCCTGCATTACATAGATCATAGAACTTCACCCAGTAATTCTTCCATCAGGCCAATAACTTCTTGTTGAGCTAGAATTTCATCATTTTAGAAACATATCCAATCTTTATTTGAAGACTTCTAGTGATGGTTATTCAAATGCTCTAGCCATTGGATCTCATTAGGCCTTTGTCTTCTAGATTATAGACTTCCTATTATTCATATCTCTTTAAGTATATTTTAGCCATTAAAAATTCTTTGATATGTACTAGTGGGAACGGGAGAGGGATAATGGTTACTCAGAGAAATGCTAGTAAATTTAGGATATTTAATGCTGTGATTTGCAACGTTATTTCACTTTTTCTCCCCTTTTTGAAACTATTATGCTCTCTCTCTCACTTTTCTGTGCCACATTTGGGACATGGCTAGGATGAGTTATTGGATGGATATCATTAAAGAAAATGAATAGTTCTAGAGACTTTCCTAGACTTATTTATTTCCAGAGTGCCTATTGCCAGGGCAGCTAGCTAAGTGTTTCCATCTGTTATTAAGACAACTGCAAAATAAAGACTACCTGGAGGTCCTGAAAGCTACATTTAGATTACTAGGTGAAAGGCTTAAGTACAGGGTCTCTGTGATAGTCTCTGAATTGCTTCTGGTTTCATGTGCAAGTTAATGAAGAGTCCCACAATTACATTATAGGATAAAACAAATATGTCAACCACTGACTGCCTGGAGGTAGGAAGGAGCTTCCCTTATAGTCAGGTTGTTCCATCGCTGTCCGTTATGAGGATTTTTGCCTCTTTCTTTGATACATTTGGTACTGACTGGCTGCTGTTGGAGATGCATTACTGGATTAGAACTATTAGTGCTCTGCTCTGGTATTGTAGTTCTTTTGTTAATCAAATTGTGATCAAAATAAACAGTCCTTGCATTGGGCCCTAAAGATTAATACATCCAGATGCTGGTGGACTTACCAAAGGACCAAATTCTAAAGGTGTGGGTTCTTTAACTGAGAGCTGTGCCACCAGTTTTAAAATATTTGATTCCTGTGCCATATGGGCACAGGAGTCAATGTACACAGAGCCAGTTGCAGGTTTGGGACCTTAGATAAAGCAAATGCCACATAGATTATCTTAAATACTGTTTTGTGGGATAGTGTTGAAGGCACTCTGAGATAACTTGATCTTCGGTGTTGAATATTCACTTGATATATCTTAATACTTGTATTGTGGTAGCACTTAAAGACCCCAGTCAGGATCAGGGTTTGTATACACATTATACAAACACATAAAACATAGTCCCAATCCCAGAGAGTTTACAGTCCAGATAGACAAGACAGAACATAAGCAAACTGTCGAAAGGTATTTCTTGTTACCTGACCAGGTGCCCAGCACTACCCTCTTGGATCCCACTGAAACTTGAAGATCTTGCAAGTGAACAGTAACTTATAGTCATTGGTAACTAAAGTTGCTGATATAGCTAGGAAAAGCAGCATATGGACGCCTTGCCATTGTCCATCATTAGGAGAAAGTAGACAATTATACAAACACTCGGTTCTGTACCTATATATAAGGTTCAAGGTACAATAAGGGTTTTGAGTGTCATTTGTAAAAGAATAATGGAAGATGTTTAGCCTTTGAAAATTTTATTGACTAGTCATGCTTAAGATGCTTCCTGTCTACAATCATTCTAAGTATTTCATACAAATACATTGCTTTCACTATAGATCTGGAGTGAGAAACTCAGGATTTGCACCAGCCATTTTGGCTGTATTTTATGGTTTCAAAGAATTGGCATTTGTTTTCTCTGTTTATAAGTTGCATATTAAAAGTAGCATATGAACAGAATACTGTGGGAGACACAAGCAAAAAGTGAGGCAGTCTCTGACCTCCTCGCCCCGATCCTCAATCGCTTTCATTAACTAGGAATAATTGATTCTTAAAGAGAAGTCCACCCTTTCTAGGGTAACAAAAATGCAAAATAAAAAAATATTTTAAACAAGCACTTCCTTTGCATAGTATTCCATACTGGGCCATTGGCTCTTTCACAAGGGTACCCAAAACAAACAAAAACACTTTAAAATTCTCAGTATTGGGTTGTGGAGGGAAGCATCCTCCCAAAATGCCACCCTTGGGCCCCAAATAAGTACCAATTCCCAAACCCTGTATATCTTCTTGGCCGATGCTGCCTCTTTTATTTGATCCCAAGGTTCGTCACTCTCTCCAGGATCCCCTCACAAACAGTATCAGATTCTACGCTTTCCCTTCTCTGGCCAGGTATCTATGTTGATCTTTCCACAGTCCTTACCTAGCACACCTACTCTTTCCGCAACTCCCACCTTGTGAAATAAGATAGCTACTTGTATATGCTGCTTCATTCTTCCCGGAATTCTTTGCTGTAGAGCAGGGATCGGCAACCTTTGGCACGCGGCCCACCAGGGAAATCCGCTGGTGGGCCGGGATGGTTTGTTTACCTGCAGCGTCCGCAGGGTCGGCTGATCGCAGCTCTTACTGGCTGTGGTTCGCCATTCCAGGCCAATGGGGGCTGTGGGAAGCGGCATGGGCCAAGGGATGTACTGGCCGCTGCTTCCTGCAGCCCCCATTGGCCTGGAACAGTGAACCGCGGCCAGTGGGAGCTGCGATCAGCCGACCCTGTGGACGCTGCAGGTAAACAATAATAATAATAATAATAATAATACAAACCATCCCGGCCCACCAGCGGATTTCCCTGACGGGCCGCGTGCCAAAGGTTGCCGATCCCTGCTGTAGAGGCTTAGAGCTCACATGCCCTAGAAAATACAGCTCCCAGAATGCCTGTGTTTTGGGCTGACATAGTGACGACAATTTTTAACATAAGAATGGCCATACTGGATTCATACCAAAGGTTCATCTAGCCCAGTATCCTGTCTTCCAACAGTGGGCAATGCCAGGTGCTTCAGAGGGAATGAACAGAACAGATAATCATCAAGCAATCCATCCCCTGTTGCCCATTCCCAGCTTTTGGATCTGGACCCATCTTAAAGGGCCAGCATATCCTGATACAACTTCTGGAAGATATTGCAAACTTAATAGAATATGTTCCTTCTCCAAACTGTAATTTTTTTCTTGAGGTAGGATAGAGAGGAAATTAAATCAATTGTAAACAGCAAATGTGATGAGTTCAAAAGCGAATTGAGTTGGGGCAGGCATTATAGAGGTAGGTTTGTTTGTTTGTTTTTGTGGACAGTATTTTGAGGGGAATGAGCTAGAAGAAAGTCATACCCAAGGAGATATGTCAATCCTCATTGAAAAATACAGCAATGTCTTGTGCTTTGAAGGGGGGAAGGGTTTAGGATGGAATTGAAAGTCACAAATAAGTGCTGGGGATTGTAGGAGTTAGTGAAGTTGGAGACATAGTGCTGCCTGAGAAAGGAATATGGCATAAGTTATTGTAAATATGTTGAAACAATTCCACATGGAAGCTCTGCAGATGTCATAGGTAGACAGAGATCAGAGGCTGGCTAAATTCCATTAGCCTTTACGACATGTTAGCCGAGGCCAAAATTGGTTGTCAGTATGGTGGTTCTGAAATACCTGTTCCCCTATGCCATCCTCCCAGATCACTTTAGTTCACATATGAACTGTGATTGATGAGGCGCAAGGATTGGAAGTTAAAGGACCAGCAATAGGTCACACACCATCTCACTGATCGTGAGATAATATTTTGAAACTTTGATTTGGTGAAAACTTTTATTCTACGGTAGCATCACCCAAATCCCAAACTGATTAACTTTGCAGTGGCAAACCTATGTCTGGGTCTGACAAAAATAGTGTCTTCTCTGGCCAGTTCCTCTTGATGAGGTAGAGGGAATGTTGACCTTTCACCTCAACCCATGTACCTCAAGGCTAACAAAATCTAGCAGAGAAGAACTGGATTCATTTTTGGTTGAGATGCTAGCTTCCACCATAGGAGTTGTCATATGACTTTTGTTGCACTACTTCTGCTAGCATAGACAGCTGGTATCAACACATCCATTCTTTCACTCTGCCAGGCAGCGAATCTATTGCTCTAGGACAGGGGTCGGCAACCTTTCAGAAGTGGTGTGCCGAGTCTTCATTTATTTACTCTAGTTTAAGGTTTCGCGTGCCAGTAATACATTTTAATGTTTTTAGAAGGTCTCTTTCTATAAGTCTATAATATATAACTAAACTATTGTTATGTAAAGAAAATAAGGGTTTTAAAATGTTTAAGAAGCTTCATTTAAAATTAAATTAAAATGCAGAGCCCCCCGGACCGGTGTCCAGGACCTGGGCAGTGTGAGTGCCACTGAAAATCAGCTTGCGTGCTGCCTTCGGCACACGTGCCATAGGTTGCCTACCCCTGCTCTAGGACTATCAGGTCTATCAGTTCCTTGACTGTCTGTAAATATCACTCTTGAGCCATCAAGTTGCCCAGCCTGTCAAATGCCAAGCATAGTTGCATGGCTGCATCTCCAAGGAAAAGAGATCCCTGAAAACCACTCTGAGTATTTTCTCAGAGATCCCCAACTTGTCTAGGATGGCAGATCTGATCATCCTCATAGTTTGTGGTAGCATTCTCTCCCAGGGCCTGATATGCCATCTCTCCTTCTCCCCTCAAAAAGGAATTGATTGAATACCTAAGATGATGACTCCTGCCCTGCAATAGCCACTTTCTGTAAATGACAAAATATGCCGCTGGAAATAGTTCCATTTCTGACTAGGAAACGGTTGAGATTTACAAACACCCAGGGCACTGCACCTGGTTTTGCAAGCCTATATAGCAGCTGCTTCTGGAATTGCTGCTGCCATTCTTGTTGAACTGTCAACTGGGCTTTTGCCATTGTTGCTGAACTGTAAGTTGGACTTCTTACTGTTTCTGGGACTGCCATTGCTGTTCCTGGTAAACGGCAGTCTGGACTTTTTGAAGATGCTTTTGGGCTAAAGCCTATGCTTGTTGCTCAGAGACTGAAATCTGAGCCTTCTGCTTCAGCTGTTGTTCCACCAGCCACTTATCCTTTTTTTTCCTCTTTATACATTTTATTGTGGAGGTTGTGTGAAAAATTCCACAACTTCTGGTACTAGATGTAAGCTGGTGGATTCCTCACCCTGCTCCAACAAAATGCTGCACACAACTTGAACAAAGTCAAGCGTTACCTGCTAGCTGGGATTTTGATTTGTAACCAAAAGCAATTCAAATTAAACAACCTAAACCTTCTCAAATTTGGCTGCTGTAGCTTTCCTTCCTTAGGGCTGGCCCCAGCTTTCTTTTGAAAGGGAAAGTCCTATGTCCCTTACTCAGGGTGGAGTTTGACAAACCACACCTGCTCAGTGAATTAAGGAATTAACCTGCAGGGTTCTAATGCCTGCCTACAGTGTGGGACTGTAGGAGAATCCTACCACCCTTCTACAAGACCTATCCAAAAATAGTTACACCCTTGCTTTTGTAAGTTAATAAATACTTAGTTCCAGACTACAGTCTTCAAGGCTGCACAGACTTTTAGGGTCAGTTTTCTTAAAGCTGTTTACTTCTTCTTGGCAATGGCTTTAGCTAGGCTTGGTCAGTGGCTGGACTGTCTCATTAAATTCCAGATACCAACATGGTACAGATTGGGCACATTGTGTTTCCCTGGTCTGTAGAGCAAGAAGAAACCTTGTATAAGCCACTGGTGCTACAAGTAGTTTAACTTCATCTATTTATCCTTCTTCCTGTTCACTTAGCACTTGCACGGGCTGTTAAATTGTTTACCTGCATATAGGTGAACTCAGCAAGGTGCAAACATTTTTCATTTCTCCGGGATTGTAAAAGAAAACAATTTTCATCCTGATCTTTAAACCAAAAAGTTTTCACTGAACACTGTAAGTAAGGATTGATAACATCAACTAAAATGAAAGCAGTTATGTGGAAAGTAATCTTGCATTTAATGATAGATATTAAAATTTTATGTTGCTAAGAGAGTTAATACATCTGAATGTTAATAACTTTGCAGTTTCTGAACTGCAAATTCAGACATGTCACATGGATTTGTCATTGTCAGAAGATTTAACTGCATGACAAGTTTGAACTTTTAAAAGTAAGACATTTGAGTTTAGAGCAAAAGAGTGTGAAATATTATTCTTAAGGAGAAACATACTCTGTTCACAGCCCTAGAACTCAATCTGCTTGTCCATTTTTTTAAATACAAATTCTCATTAGGCTGAGACTGACTAATCATAAGAAAATTCAACCCTAAAAGAATCTGAGAATTTTAAAGTTGGAAAAAGATAGAGCAATCAGGTGGTGGTGGGTTTTTTATGATGTACTAGATTATTTTCAAAAATAAACAAAGGAATAAAAGTCTTTATCTTAGAAATATCAGGAATGTCAAGTCTGATCCTGACTTACTTTCCTTGAGGACTTCTTGGAGGTCTCTTTGTATTCTATGGATATAGTAAATCCAAACAAAATCTGTAGCTAAATGATGGCTAGATACATTATCAAATGTATTTTTAAAGGCTCAATATACTTATTTCTTTATTTTGATTTAGAACTAAGTGGTGGGGGGCAGGGAGGGAGGTGAAGAGAAACCCACTTAATACCAGATCTAGGTGCCTGCCATACTTTTAAAATTACATTAACAAGTCCCAGCACCTTCCCAAAAATAATGAACCAGAGAAAACAATAAAATGTAGGCATCCTGACAGTACCTTACCACACCCCCAAATTTCCAACTTTATTGGGCTTCTCTCTCTCCCCAAAAGTCTGGGTAAAGAGATGAACTTTGCTGCACGGTCTGGCCATTTCATTCCAAGAGAGGGAGTAAATTTCAAAGTTGGAAGCCCCTCATGGAGAATCCATTGCTGGAAGCTGTCTCTGAGGAAACTCCAGCCCAAGCTGACAACTGTGACAGTGTGACTTGGGCCGAAAGGTGGTGTCTCAAAGAGGCAGGACCAAAGCCATTTAGGACGTTATAAGAGCAAACCAATACTTTAATCTCCAACCAGAAACCCTGGAGCACTGGTGTCATGTACTTCTGGCAAGACACATCACCTAGTAAGCAGGTGGCCACATTAGAACCAAAAGACTCTGGAACTTTCCGCACGCTGCAGCAGCATCCACATAGAAGCTATTGCATGGCATACTGGTGTGCTGTAGAGTTACATCCTGGCATGTTGTGCAGTAGCTTGTTGTGTAGACAAGCCCTAATATTTTCTGTCACATTCATTTCTGGCTTTTTTAAGGGATAGTTCTCCAGCACAGATGAGCCCGGTAGCCCTAATATAGTATAATGGATGTTATGTAGGGCCATGGTTCTCAAAGCCGGTCCACTGCTTGTTCAGGGCAAGCCCCTGGCGGGCCGGGCCGGTTTGTTTACCTGCCGCATCCACAGGGTCGGCCGATCGCGGCTCCCACTGGCCGCGGTTCGCCGTTCCAGGCCAATGGGGGCGGCGGGAAGGGCAGCCAGCACATCCCTCGGCCCGCGCCACTTCCTGCAGCTCCCATTGGCCTGGAGCGGTGAACTGCGGCCAGTGGGAGCCGTGATCGGCCGAACCTGCGGACACAGCAGGTAAACAAACTGGCCCAGCCCGCCAGGGGCTTTCCCTGAACAAGCAGTGGACCGGCTTTGAGAACCATGGCCCTACATAACATCCATTATACTATATTAGGGCTACCGGGCTCATCTGTGCTGGAGAACTATCCCTTAAAAAAGCCAGAAATGAATGTGACAGAAAATATTAGGGCTTGTCTACACAACAAGCTACTGCACAACATGCCAGGATGTAACTCTACAGCAGACCGGCTTTGAGAACCACTGATGTAGGATATCCAGCTCTTTTAAATTGTTGTTTAAATAATGAGAATGCTGTCTCACATAACCATGTTGATTTTTCTTCTGACAGAACAGTTTGAATAAAAGCATTCTGTTAAGCATGTCAGTTATACTCTATACAGTTGTAGATATTGGCTGGTCGCCCAATATTGTCACAAGGAAAGTTAATTACAGACCCTTCATGTGGAGAAAGTATACAGACTGTCCATGTGATTCATTCTGAACAAAGGAAAAGGTCAGCATCTAACATTCATCAATGAAAATACATTTTCTAGAAAGAGTGGTGTTTTGAAGTGTAAATAGACACTTACTCTTAAGCAGTAAGGCCAATTGTAAAGCAGCACAACAATAAACAAGTCTTCTGACTTTCTTTAACCAAATATATTCAGGCAGTGCTCTGATACACACCTTTTTATGTGATGATCTAGAAATACATAGAGAAGTTTGCTCTACTGATATCTGTAAGAATAGACACTCAATAGCTATCTGGATTACTGGTGGGGTTTTTTAAATTTTGTGTTGGAAAATAACCAGTTAAAATATGGGAATCTGAATAAATATTTATTCTTATGAAGTGTAACAATGAGGTGTTGTGTGCCACTTAGTTTATTTTTGTCCTTCAAGGGGACGTATTAGTTTGAAATTTGATCAATTAAAAACAATGAGTTAAAAGTTGTTCTACCTGCCTCTGAGTCCCACTGACAACTTTTGAGTTTCACTGTAACATTTGCCTATGTTTAAAAAAACCTCTCCCTTGCCATTGTGTGAAAGACTCATACAAGCAGGGGACGCTGCCTGATCAGGCCCTGCTCCTACAATTGGATACTCACAGGTGGACTCTTGTGCCCACACGAAGCCCTACTGTAGTTAAGAGAGCTCTCTGTGGGCACAAGGATCTACCTATGCAGGTTCAATTACAGGCTCAAGACCTAAATAACTAAACAGTGGAAATGGTAAAACCAACTATACACCAAGTGTACAAAGTAAACTAAAAGGGAGAACTTTTTCCTCTAATCTCTTTCAGTTGTAATTTTAGGCATTATTCCTATAAATAGGAGGTAAGAATTTTCAGACTGCGGTTTTTAAAAGTTGACTGTCCCTTAAATAAATACAGTGGTTGTGGAGGATTATTTTTTCTAACCATTAAAACAATGTACTTTGGTTCAGTTGAAATGAAATCCCTTGTTTCAAAGGTTATGTTCCATTTCGCTTCAATATGACTACTGTTATTTAGTGGTTTCATTGCAACATTTTGGGTGAAATTCTGGCCCCATTGTGGTCATTGGGAGTTTTGCCGTTAGGTATGTCTGAGCTGGAGCTGAAAGTGTAATTTCCAACCTGGGTAGACACTCCCATGATAGCGTTAATTGAGCTATCCTGCTAAAAATAGCAGTGGTGGGACAGGCTAGCTGCCCTGAGTACAATCCCATCTGAGACTCTAGGTCAGGGGTCGACAACCTTTCAGAAGTGGTGTGCCGAGTCTTCATTTATTCACTCTAATTTAAGGTTTCGCGTGCCAATAATACATTTTAACCTTTTTAGAAGGTCTCTTTCTATAAGTCTATAATATATAACTAAACTATTGTTGTATGTAAAGTAAATAAGGTTTCAAAATGCTTAAGAAGCTTCATTTAAAATTAAATTAAAATGCAGAGCTCCCCGGACCGCTGGCCAGGACCCGGGCAGTGTGAGTGCCACTGAAAATCAGCTCGCGTGCCGCCTTTGGCACCCGTGCCATAGGTTGCCTACCCCTGCTCTAGGTACATACTTGGATGTTTAGCTTGTCCAATTGCCTGTGCTGCTGCGGCTGTTTTTAGCAGGCTAGCTTGATCAGACCTAGCATGTATCTGTCTACCACAGCTGGAAATTAAATCTCCAGCTGCAGTGTAGATGTACCCATAGATTTCAGTGGAGCTGGATTTCACCATTTAATTCTCTTATTCTGAATCTTTTTCATGCCATCAGATATTGCTTAGGGCATGAACAAGTCTCTGCCATTCCTTCCTATCCTGGGCCACTCTTTGCATGTCCTCTATGTCGTTAAGTCCCATGATTTTTCCCTCTGTGAATGGTGTTTGACAGGGGAATTTTTTTCAGTCAGATCCTTGTGCATATTCCTTTAGTTGCTGTGACCCAGCTGGGAAGGGGGATTACAGGAATGCCCTGATTCCGGTATGCACATTGTGGTTCAACAGTTAATATCATGAGAGGTCTTAAATGAAAGTCAGGGTCATAATGGTCATTAATATCATTGTGACGTATATGTACAGATACTATGTAAGGAGGTGTGTGTGTATATGTGTGTGTTTTAAAGTTTATATCAAGGTAGATTTGACAAACATCTAGGATGAGTGCAGATGAAGGATTATAAACATTTCAGAAAGGAACTAAGAGAGAGAACCTTATTTTGGATAGACTTCAAAGGTTTGCTGGACTGTGTTTGGGGAACAAAGATGACATCCCATCATCCTGCACCTAGCCAGTAAGCAGGCAATGCGTTTACATTCATCACACACAGCCTTGGTTGAAACACTGCAGAGGACATTTTGGGGTGAGATAAATTTCTTAATTTAACAGGCTAACCTCCATCTAAAGTTTAGTCTCTAGAAAGTGTTATATTTGTATATGTAACTCTTTTGTTTCCATTATCATCACCCACTATATCTTGAATCTTTGATGATAACCTTGTTGTTTTCACTATAAATCAGTGGTTCTTTACCTTTACTGAACCCCTTTGGTTCTCAAAATATGTTCTCGCACCCCCTTATCAAAAATCAAAATATGTTCTTGCACCCTTTATCAAAAATCGTTGAAGTAGGTCAGTTCTTTAAACCTAGATATATTTTTTGTTTGTATATTACAGTAATCATTAAAAAATGTATAATGTTAATAAATACATAGGTTTGATGAAACAAAGTAGTTGTACTTACATGCCTGTGCTTAATTTGGCATGTCTTGCACCCCCAGAAAGGGCATCTCGCACCCCCAGGGGGTGCATGCACCTCAGGTTAAGAACCACTGCTATAAATAGATCTTGGTGCTGGGTATTAAGCCAGGTGCTGATCCTGAATTGAATCATACAAGCGGGTGTGTACACTGTTCCCTTGGGGACAGCACACCTGACATTTCTGTGAATGTTCAGTGGATAAGGGGCTAGACACTAAAGGGGAACTCTTCAAAGGGTCTCAGGGACGGATGCATTTATTGTTAACCTACAAAGCAAAGTAAGAGCTGACAGTCCTGAGGAGAGTGCTTGGCTGGCTAACAGGCTGGTGGTGTGGGAGCTGACACCCAGTTAAGCAAAGGCAAATCTCTCTCTCACTGGAGGCAGGGCAATAACAAGGTGACTCAGTCCTGGATACCCCCAGAGCCATCACAGCTGCCCAACAGAATGTCTGCCAATGCAAGTGCTGGCTTAATTCTTAATATATGTCCCAGATATTTTCATCTTCTTTTCTGGATATCTTTAGAAATAAGGGGTTGTAGAACTCTGACAATTCTTGGCATTTGCTGCAAATTATTCCATTTAATACGTAGTATTTTCCTGCGGCATTTGCTTTTTGAAGGCATTCATACATGCTTAAGTATACCTTTGGATTTTCAGCTTTCAAATTCATATATTAAGATGGAAATAAAATGCGAGTTAAAAATGTGTAGTTTTGTCTTCAAATTGGTCATTTAATTTTTTTTTACAAATCTTGTTTAAACCGGTGAATGCAGCTGCCACCTTGCCAATTCATGACATAATTTCTTTCTGGATATCTCCATTGGCTTGTACATTACTGCCAATGTACTCACTCCTTGCAATGTTTGAGTTTGGGAACTATTGGGATTCTCATTAGATTTGTTTTTTCATAACTCATTATTAATCCTGTCTTTTTGCGATGCTGGACTGTCTTTTGGTCTTTGTTTTCTCGTTAGTTTAGATGTCATTTAGAAATCAGCAAAATCTGTATCTTCCAGTGTACTATTGTGGAACCAAGTGAAGTCTGTGTTGTATTGTTCTACACTTTTTCACATCGTGAAATCAATGACATTGCCAAACAGGAGCAGTGAAAGAATGTATCCTTGTTTGACACAAATGTCTCTAATAAATGATTCACTCAAGTCTGTATAACTGTGCAAGCTGCACCTTGATATAAAGCCTTGATGATGTTAATTATTTTTGTTGGCAAAACTTCAAGATGTTCCAGAGTGAATTGTGATGTAGGCTGTCAAATGCTTTCTTAACATTTTCTTACCACAGAGTGCTTACTTAGGGATGACTAGGCAGGTATTTTAGGCCCTGATACTGCTGGCAGCTCTGTGTGGACAGGCCATTTACTTTGATGGGTCCGCACATGGGCATAGCATTGCTCCTACAACGAGCAGCTTGCATGGTTAGGGCCTTAGTCAGCAAACATCCAAGAAAAGGTCAGAGCTATATTTATACCCACTAAATATAGTGAGAATAAATGCTATTATGTTAACATTTTTAATTTTCTGTCCTCATTAATACAAATATTATATCATGTCATCAACAACAGTGCAACTGTTTGGGTGTCTTAGTCTATGTCTGCACTGCAATTAAAAACCCATGGCTGGCCCATGCTAGCTGACTCGGGCTCCTGAGGCTCGGGTTACAGGTATGCTTAATTGCAGTGTAGACTTCCAGGCTTGGACTGCAGCCTGAGCTCTGGGACTCTCCCATCTCATTGGGTCCTAGAGCCTGAGCTCAAGTCCAAGCCCGACAGTCTACGTTACAGTTAAATAACCCCTTAGCCCAGGCCCCATGAGCGTGAGTCAGCTAGCACAGGCCAGCAGTGGGTGTCTTAATTGCAGATATACCCATAGATCACAAAGATTTAGTGTGCTTTAACAGGTCTTTCCTGGAACCCAATGGTCTCTCGATATTTGAGGACTCTTTCATACAGAGGGCCTACAGTGATACATATCCATATCTTACCAAGTTATATGGCTGTATAGAAACGGATGAGTCTCCTCTCCAAAGCCAAAATATTCCTTGCCACTTTGTTTTAATTCAAGCTGTGGTTATTTTAGATTGTTAAAGTCCTTTAATATTTTTACCACAAGTAAGAGAAGTGGCTCTGAATTTAGAAATAAGCAACTAAGACTATTTAGATGAAATTTTAAAGAGAGACTGAATAGCAAAGAGAGGGTAAATTGAGTGCTCCCATTGCCTGTGAATCTTGCTGCCTTATTGAGGCATTTTGCATTAGCCATTGTAAGAATCAGAATATTAGAACTGGTGGTTCTGGTATTTCAGTTCTTATAAGAATTGTTCTTTCTTACAAATTAGCTTGGAAATTACAATTTCACTTCCTCCTTGCCTAGGGAAAACTATTGCTCATCTTTGTCATAAAAGTGTGTAGTTATCTTGATTGGCAGGGACCTTTCCGCTATTTAGTTCATCCCACAGCATAGTTGTAGGATTCATTTTGTAGTGCAGATCTGCATGTGGATTTAGTCTAGACAGAAGTTTGCTCAGTTTTGAAGGTGGTTCTTTAAGGTGCTGTATTTTGAATGTTTTGCACCTGTTAAGATATTGATTAGTGATCAACAAACACTGAGAAGGTTGCCAACTCCTGATTTTAGGAATAAAAGGTTCTTTTCTGGAGCTGCCAAGTGCAACATTAAATATATGGATTTTTTTGTAATGCAATAATAGTCAGATTTGTCTGAAGTGTGAATGCTAAAATCAAAATCTTTCTACTTGTCTCTATGTATATAATGATATGTGCTTAACTTGTCTTCTAAAATGTATTCTTGCAGAAACAAAATTGTATTTTTGTGGATTATAGTGGCCTTCGTACAAGGTTGTATAACAAGGAAACAACATGTTGTTGGGATAAATCACATTGTTTCTAGTATTTTGCTGCAGCAATACTTTTAGCAGGTTGAAATTATTGGAGGACTGTGACTTCTGTACATTTTCAATTAATATAATTTTGTTTTAAGTAAGCTTTTGTTTTCAGCATGTTTTGAAATAACAAGAGTTTGCTAGAACTGGACATTTTCTATAGTAGTGATATCCTGATAACATTGCCTTACCTCCATTTGCCATTCTGTTTAAGTTTCCCAGCTGCTCCCGCTCTCCCTCTATGGGTCTTTCGCCTCTTCCCATGCAGTTCCTCCTCCTTCCCCTGGCTGTGTTTCCTCCAGGACTCTAGTATTCTCCCTCCTGTCTTTTTGTGTGCAACCCTGAAATTTCCTTTCATCCTGATGTCCTCCAAAGTTAGTCAGGGCTAGTTGTCTGTAACCATCTTATGTTCTTTGCATGGTAGTCTATTTAATGTTTTAATAAAATAGTGCTAGGAACTTAATGATGAGCTTTGATACAATTTCTGGTCTCTCTAAAGAGCAAGAAAATAGAACCATTAGCCTCTCCAGATGGGTAAGAGGCTAGAAGTCGGAGGACCCACTATGCATTCTGCATTTCAGTGACCAGCTATAATCTTAATTTTCTGTATTGTATTTTAAATATAGCAGTGGGAAATGGCTAGACCGGTCAGTTTGCTGGATCTGAAGGTTTTAGCTGCAGAAGTAGAGCTTTCTTTGTTCATCTGCTGTGTGTACTTTCTAGTAATGCCATTATAGCCTGTCACAGATGTGACAGAGATCCTCATTGTTTCCTGCTAAGGTTTCTTTGTTGCCCTCGTTGTTCCCAGTAGGAAATCTAGTGTACTGGTTAAAACCCTAATATGAATGTTCTTCTGTCAGCATGAGCATGATTTGATAAAATGGTTCTGACGTCTCTTAAATCTTGAGCATTTCCAATTTATTTTAAGGAAGTGTTGAGAAAATTATTCAGGCGAGAAAACTATTGAGACTGATTTGAACAATTGACTAATGTTTTTACATAATGTAAAATTTCATTAAAGTGCATTTAAATTTAATGTAATTATATTTTGTTAAAGTAGTTTACACTGGCTTACTTAAAATATAACCTACTGACCTATTTGATATCTTAAACACCTAATTTGATCTTGGTCTTTGTCAAAGTTGCACTACACCATTTTCCAGTAATGCTCGCATGGAGATGAACCAAAAGTAACTTAAAGTAGCTTTCTTTGTTTCAAAAAGGCATGGGATCTGGAAACTTTTTTAAACAAGAAAATAGTGAAGGGGTGACTTGTACCAAATGGTAACCTAATATTTAAAATAATATTAAAGTCAGGTCATCCACCTGCACTAATGTGCATTTGTATTATAGAACAATAAATATGCTACTTGTATTATACTACCAGAGTTCTCCTCAGTTCATCGTTCCTGTACTTTGACTACATCATACGTCCCTTTTGCCAAAATAAGCATTTCTGTCACCAGGTACAAAGTGTCTGTCTCAACTCTGACAGTGCTTGAACTAAAGGCTAGCAAAGTGATGCTGCTTGCATTTAAGGTCAGTGCCTATCACTAGGTAAACCAGACTGGCTCCTTATTTCTCCTACAGATGTTTTAATATGCTTAACATTATCCAATACCAGCAACTGAGGTAGTCTAAATACCACAGCAGGGACTGATTAGCTTTTTCAGATCACTGCCTTTATTTGCTGTTTGCAAAGAAGCTTAATCCAGTGCTGGAGACCAGGCTTCCTGCTGTGCACTTGGGTAGCTTTCTCTCATTCTTTGTGTTCACAGTGGCAGAAATTAGTGAGAAGACTTCTCCTGCCTCAGAATTAAAAACTTCAAAATAGTAATGATAGTAGCTGTTCTTGTGGGTGTTTAATGGACATTGTAAAGAGATTGTATTTGGTTGGATTTTTGATTTGCAGTTTTCTAAATTCATCTGCTGCTATCTCCAGAAGGTTTAGGTGCAGAAATGCATGCAGCATTGGATTTTGCACTTGATAATATTTGCTTTATATCGGTAAATCTGGACATCTGATAAACTTTTGTCTTACAGCATGATGATGCGTGGATTCATTTGTTTTCCTGAAACATTTTAAAATTCAAATGCAATTTGGAAAATGCCTGAAATTAACAATCCTAATAATAAACTATTTGTATTCTGGGCGCCCTCTAAACCACAGCAAACGGTCTCAAATAGATTTCCTCAGCCTGTGAGAATAGACAAACAGATGCTTCAGCTTGATTTTCAGTATTGCTTATCTGCTCATTGAATGGAACTGAAAGTCATTTAATATACTTGTGCCTCAGCCTTGTTTCATCTGAATTGAGCTTTCCTGTGTAAAGTTACTAAAAACAAAGGCCATGATTTGAAAGTCCGAGTTTTGGTCTGCTTTCTTACCAAGCACCAAAACTAGACATTGGGCTGTTTGTAGGATCCAGTTATTTGGGAGGGGAGAAGGGGACAAGTGGGTATTCTGGGGCCCATGCTCCCTGGACGTAGCTTTAAAAAAACAAAAACAAAAAAACCCAGGTGCTAGTTAGACCCAGAGAAAATATTGGATTTTAGGAGTTTAAAAAAGTATAATTGGGCTCCGGTATCAGTATTTACAGTGATTTATAATTTATATAAAGGATGAAGACTTTCCAATCTTTTACTGTTCCATTGCTTAACATTGGATAGCTTTGTACATATTTTGGCCTTTCTGACAATAACTTGAGGCCCCTTGAAGGTCGGTTGGGGGGGGTGGGGGGGAGTGAATGTCCCCTTTGCCTCCCTGGTAGCACATGGCCGTTGTCATGTTGCTAAATGTAGTAAATTGCAGCTCTTTTATTAATAAAAAATTGTTTTGGACATTTTCTTTTAGTTTAGAGACATACTGTCTCCACAAGGAAGAACAATTTTAAAACCTGCTTACCTAGTGACTTAACTTCCAAAATATTTATTTAAATTATCTATACAAACTGCAGGAGGAAACCAGGGAGATTTCTGCTTCAAGTGTAAATCTGTAGTATAAGTTTTTCTTCTTACAAAAGCATGAACATTGATGACTGCAACAAGTAAATTTATTGTTGAAGTGGTGCTAGCACAGTTCCTCTTTCCTTTATATAAGTTTATTAATGTTCTAAAGTCATTAGTAAGAAAAATCCCATATTTTATGCTTAAAATTGATGTTTTTGCAGTTTAATAATTTATCAAAACATTTTCCATTGAAACTGAAATACTTACTCTAAACATTGTATTTGGTTTTAGTTGTGCATAAGCACAAGTTCATCAGGCTTATTGGTACATAAAGAAAAGTAAAGTTTCAGGAAATTCAGAGAGTGCTTTGAATGTATTTATGTATAATATTGGCTCCTTAACAGACCTCCTGTTGCACTGCATCGATAAGGATTTATTTTATTAACAGGAAAAAGAAAATACACACAATCACTGCTGTGATATTTCTATATTTTTAATTTTCCCAGCAAAAGCTACAAGGTTTTTGTAATAGACTTGGCTATATCCTTTAGGTTTTGATTTTTATAGAAACTTTTACTACTTAAAAATAATTCCTTTCTTTGTTGCATGTATTAGAAACAATGAGGAAAAGCTGAAGTCTGCCCAAGCCAGGTGTTTCTTGCTGGCAGCCTGCTCCCTAATGACTCTGGCGCTCATACAGCAGCTGCCTGCTAGTCTCCTTTGTATGGCCTATTGTTGCTGCACACCCCTCGTTAATACACATGCTGCCTGGGGCAGACCCTGAGAATGACATCAACTTGCTTATCTTAGAAACCTACAAACCTGATGCAGGGTGGGGAGGTTGCCTTGCATCTGCCTGGCCAACTAATTGTGAATTCTCTGGCCTATGATTGGCTGTTGTTCCACTCAGTAATAGGTTAAGCAAAGACATTGCCATTCCATCTGTTCAACCATTCATTGTTCTGCTTGCTTGCCTGGAAGTCTGCAGCTGAAATCGTGTTAAGGAGTTGCTTCTGGAACTGCTACAAGAAACCAATGTCTCTGTGTTTTCCAGCTAACGTAAGTATTTGGACTACTCTCTGCAGGGATTGAAAAGTTTCACCATTCTAACACTTCAGTACATCTTACTGAGTTCTGAACAAAATAAATAGCCATACACATTACAAAATCTCCAAATTTTGGGGGTGTCTTTTAAAAAAAAAAAAAAAAAGAGAGAGAGAGAGAATTTACATCTGAAAAATAATTGCATGAAAGGGTGATCTTTAACTTGATACATTCTGGAAGGAACTTGTTGTAGGGGCATCAATAATGTATTGCTGGGGGGGTGGAAATGACAGTCAGAACTCTTCGGGGGAACTAGATTTTCTGCACCCTTTGGGTGACTTCAACTTAAATTTCAATGTTTTATCCTTTGTAAATATGCTATAATTGATACAGTTTTTTCCAAAGGAAAAAACTATTTTATAGATTTGCCCATTTTACTAAATTATGGTGAAATTTGAAAAATTAGCTAAGATTAAGAGGAACATCACTCAGGGACAATGTCTGAACTTAAAGGGATGGATTTAGGGCAGGATATAACATTAGTTCTTTGGGGCTACTCTCAGGTGGTAACATAATCTAGTCAAAGCCTCTGTGATTTCAAAGTCATTCTTACGTTTATAAAATTAGCCAACACATTATTGTGCAGTTTTTAATCTATTTTGTTTTATATTTTGGGTTCAGATATTAGGTTGAAGAACACATACAATGTACACTCCATGAACCAGTGTTCCAAGGATCCTCTAAAGAAAAAACACTACAAAGACCTTCATATACCAGTTGGGAGGGAAAGAGGGCACATAAAAGGGTTAAAAAGAGGTTTGCATTTCTACCACATGCCCTATTGTGTGAACATATGCATAAGTCTATTGAAAGTTTTCAGAAGATGGGCAGGCCACCAGTTGCTGGTCTCCTGCAGTTCCAGTAGACATCTGTTGCCCCAGAGCATTAACCAATCTGTTCAATGGGACATCCTTCCTTTGTTAGATAGAGTGATGCAGACAACAGTACTCCCTTGAAATACAATGGTAATTAAACATACAGAAACTACTGCAGGAGGTATTTATTACATATTCATTATTTTATTTGCATTGTTGCAATATCTTTGCCATTTGGGAAGCTTGGACGTTTGTTTCTATATTGGTAGTCTGAAATTCAGTATGACAAACAGTTGTGTTTTTTTTTAACAAGCTGTGGTCTAAATATTTACTGCTTGCTGTTTAGAAGATCTAGGAATAATTTAAGTATCCTTGTGTAAAAAACCAAACTCTTTTACTGTTGTAGGATTTGTCTTTAAAAACTTGGAAGCTCTTTTAAGAACACACGCAATTGCTATTATAAAAATTTTGTTATAACACGCTGTTTCACTTATTGCTTTCTGCGCCATGTAAAGTTTACATTAAACTATTATGAATTTCAGCTGTAACTGGACAGCTTTCGTAATATTAAAAGTTTAGACCTGTTTGCACCTGACCTCTTGAACAGTAGAAATGTCTAGTTCCAAATAAATTAATGCTGGTAGTTAGTGGGAAATAGTTTTGCTACTGAATTTGAAGAACAGTAGATGGAAAAAGGATGCAGTTCTATAACATAATGGCATTGTATTCCTCCACAGTGTTAAATGTAAACCCTTTACTTAACAAGTGTGTTTGATGATAAATGGGCATAGTATTTGATGATGATAGTAATCCTATAATAATGGAGCCTGTTTAAATATGAAGCCACATTTGGTTTTATAGCTTTGAAGGGGGAGGGTTATGATTTGCAGGCTTTTTGGTGTAAAGAATATAAGTGCATATGCATTCATAAGTTAAGAACCCTTCCTTTTCTGTGTAATGATTGGATTGTTGTTTATCACACAGAATAGCCAATGGAGATTATCTATTTTATATTTAAAATTTTTCTAAATTCAAAAACTGTTGCTTAGTAGTTGTATTGAAAGCATAAGAACTAAGTACAATAATTTAGTTATTAGGTTTATTTCTTTGGCCACTCATTTGTGTTGATACACTTTTTATTATTATATCTATATATAAAATAAAAAGTCTATCTATCTATCTATAAATAGTTCATAGCAAGTATTTTCATCTAGATTACATGGTATCTATAAAGTTATACTGAGAACATGGTTTATAAGAAAAGTGTTTTATTGAAAATAAAGGACACATAGAGAGCTTTTACGTTTTTATGTTACTCCTTGAACAAATTCATTCTCTTTATTTCTTGTGGGCTTCATTATGCTGTCAACAGGTGCATTAACATTTGACTGAAAGAAGCAAAAATAATTTAGGTTAGTTTGCTCAGGTAGAGTGACTGCCATTTCTCTCTTCACTATCTAATAAACTCTATTGGGATTTAATTATGATATCTAATTTTCATCTTTATAATCAATGAATATTGTATAGGACATTGTGTTGGGAGCTCCCAAGCCTAACATTCTAAGGAGGTGCTGCAGCAGATTATTTGCTGCCTATCACAGATGCTGTAGAATTTGTCTGAACATACATAGAACTTGCATGCAGGTCTGACAGCAGGAATAGTATGCTGCTTATGCAAAACTTAAAGGTAATATTTCAGATTCCTTATGCTTTGTGGTTGTAGTGGATTTTTATATTAAAACACTAGTTAAAATAACAATAGTATGCTTAAATCAATTAAATACTATTTGTGTGGGCTTTGAAAGCTGCAACTGCTGTAGTATCTCTTAGCAGAAGAGAAGGTTACTCACCCCGTCCAGTAACTGAGGTTCTTTGAGATGTGTCATTTTGAAAGAATATTATGTTTATAGTTACAATAAAACTTTAATGAGAAACAATTAGAATATGACATCAGGAAATAACAATACATTAATCTTAACTAATTTAAATGTATGTCAAGATAGGTTTATCCTGTTCTGATAGTGTCCAAAAGAAAAGTACTACTTTTAGTTCAGTGCTAAAATGGCATTTCACAGTACATGGATTTGGGCAGTGACCCATTATCTTGGTGTATTCTATTAGGGCAATACATGAGCTGACCCAACTTTTCAGTCCAGCTTAAAAATGTTGCCCATTAAATATACTTCCTCCAGTCAGAGCAGATTGTGGGGTTTATGGAACAATGATGTCGGAGCGTCCAGATTGGTTTGGCAGCTGCATTGTTCTCAGAGGGTAAACCAGACGCACTTAAGTCCCAGTCTTTTTCATAGGCTTTTGTTCATACCAAATTATTCTTTCACTGTGCTAGCATTCATGATGGCATGTTAAAGGAGTGCATCCTAGCAACTAAAGGCTGGTTGCTAGGCAGCCTAGCTTCCAATAGGTTTTTCTTGTTTAAGATACTTTTTGGTGGCAGTTCTATGAAGGCCACAGTGTGGGTTTTTAACTGTATCCTTTTATTGAGATACTGTTGTGATTTGTTACTGGCACTAGGCTATCCAGTGTATTACAGTAGTTAATAAATCACCAAGTGTAAAGGTTCACTTCCTAAATTCCCTTTGTATTTAATCTGCAGTATTGCTTGAACTCATAAAGATCCCTATAAAGAAAATGAACATTGACTGATATACTGCAAGAGACAGCATCACAATCACTCTGCCTTTTAACTAAATCAGGTCTATACAGAAAAATATATTCTACTTTTAACTTCTATCAGTCTAACCTAGATTAAACTGCTGGAAAAAAATGCTCTTTGCTTTCAGACTAAAAATGGTAAGTTATCAAGTAGGACAGTTTAGTTAATACAGCTATTTACTGAAAATCTGTACTGCTGTGGAGATGTCCTAACAATGCATTTAAAAACTTTTTTTTATTAAATCATGGTTGGCATTTTCACTTCTCTCACATTTGTCTCAAGAGAAGTCTTCATGAGTTGTCATATGTATATTCTGCATACTTTATTTTTTTCCCCAGCAAGTGAAATAAAACTCTGCAAATGACTCAGTACTCTTAAATATATACTATTTATTTATCGGGTCGGGAGGTTATTTATTCAAACGGAATATTTTATTTATTTATTTATTTATTTTATTAATATTTATTTATTTTGTATCTTGGGTAAATTTAAATTATGGATAATTGTTATAGAATGGAGACAGTGGAGTTGTGTTTAATACAATGATTTTTCTCAGTGTGATTTCAATCTGGTTTGTGGCCACACTATATATGACATTCAAGCACTGCCTTCTGTGTATGTATCTTGCTTAATTTTTGTCCTGCATGAACTAGAAGAGCTGTTGTTTGTTTTCTGTTTCATCCTTATCTAATTCATGTTATTGTTTTAATGTTAGTCCTGCAACATGAGCAATTTAGCCCACTTTTAACAATGAGAGCGAAGCAGATATTTTACTTTTTCATAACGGAAACAGTTCTGCTTTATGCCAGAATTCTCTTTCAAGAGAACAAAAAGTAAAGGAAGTAATCAGTTCCTTTTAAACAGATTATGGAGATAACTTTTATGAGGACATAGATATTTGAAAAACTGTTAATCTACAATAATGTGAACTCCTCCAGTAAACTTGGGTGGGTGGGGCTTTTATGAGGTACAGAAAACCACAATCTGCTTTATTCCATATCTCCTATATACTTTCCATCTCTGCATTTAAGCCCTGATCCAGAAAAGTACTTATGCACATGCCTAAGCTTAAGCATGTAACTAGTCACATTATTGAAATGAATATATAAGTGCTTTGCTGGATTGCTCTCATTTACTTCAGTAGACTTTGAATGAGTCCATAGTTCCAAGTCTTGCTTTGTTTTAGTCAGAAGTGCTACTTTGATAATATTCAAAGTGTTTCTTGATTTGCCTGGACTTTATAAAGGAATTTAGGAATGTGTAGTGATGTGTACCTGACTGAATGAATACTCTGTTTCAGGATTCATTGGACTATGTTTATTCTATCATTAACCCATTTTCTGTAAGGTGGCTTCTTAAGCATATTTCCCTAATTAGTGAAATATAAAGGGGAACAAAGGAGACCCAAGGAACTATAGACCAGTCAGCCTAATTTTGATATCTGTAAAGTTACAAATTATTAAACAATCAATTTATAAGCACCTAGAGGATATTAAGTTTAAAAGTAATAGCCAATATGGATTTGTCAAGAACAAATCATGCCAAACCAACCTAATTTCCTTGTTTGACAGGGTTACTGGCCAAGTGCACAGAAAGCAAGCTATAAACAACATATATCTTTATTTTTAGTAAGCCTTTTAACACAGTTCCACATGACAGTCTTATAAGCAAACTAGGGAAAGTGGTCTAGATGAAATTGATAGGGTGAATACAATACTGGTTGTTAGACTGTATTTAAAGAGTAATTATCAATTGTTTGCTGTCAAACTGGGGCGGGGGCAGAGGGGGGAGGAATATATCTAGTGGGATTCCACAGAGGTCTATCCTGGGTCTGATACAATTCAATATTTTCATTAATGACTTGATGGTGGAGTGGAGAGTGTAATTATAAAATTTGCAGATGACACCAAGATGGGAGCTGTTGCTAGCATGTTGGAGGACAGGGTTAGAATTCAAAATGACCGTGACAAATTGGAGAATTTGTCTGAAATCAGCATGTTGAAATTCAGTAAAGACAAATGCGAAGTACTACACTTAGGAAGGAAAAATCAAATGCACAACTATAAAATGGGGGTACAACTCAATACTGTAATACTTCAGAAGAGGATCTGGGGGTTATAGTGGATCACAAATTGAATATGAGCCAACAATGTGAAGCAGTTGCGAAAAAGGGAAATGTCATTCTGGTGTGTATTAACAGGAGTGCTGTACATAAGACACCGGTGGTGGTATCCCACTCTACTCGGCATGGTGAGGTCTCAGCTGGAGTTCTATGTCCAGTTCTGGGCACCACAATTGAAGAAAGATGTGGATACATTGCAGTGAGTCCAGAGGAGAGCAACAAAAATTATAAAAGGCTTAAAAAAACAACATATGAGGAGAGGTTAAAAAAATTGGGTATGTTTAGTCTTGAGAAAAGAAGACAGAGAGGACCTGATAAGTCATCAAAGATGTTAAGGGGTGTTATAAAGAGGATGGTGGTCAGTTGTTCCCCATTTCCACTGAAGGTAGGACAAGTAGGAACGGGCTTAAGCTTCAGCAAAGGAGATTTGTTTGATATTAAGGGAACCTTTCTAACTATAAGGGAAGTTAAATTCTGGACTAGGCTTCCAAGGGAGATGGTGGAATCCCTGTCATTGGAGGCTTTTAACAACGGGTTAGACAAACACCTGTCAAGGATGGTGTAGATGTACTTGGTCCTGCCCTGGTGAAGGAAGCTAGACTAGATGACCTCCTGAGGTCCCTTCCGACCCTACCTTTATATGATTCTGTGATAATATAGTAATATGCTAGTTCCCTTATATTAAATGGAAAGTCTAAGCACTTAGTATAAAAACTTTTCCATAGTAGTACTCATATGTTTTATAGCTGCACTTCTTATTTATTACACTGTTTAGTAGTAATATCTTTGAGACTACATCCACACTGGAAAATAAAAAACCCACAGCAGCAAGTTTCAGAGCCAGGTCAACTGCCTCGGGCTCACAATATGAGCCTAAAAATAGCAGTGTAGATATTCCTGCGTAGGCTGGATCCTGGGCTCAGAGACCCATCCCCCTTGCCTGAGCAGAAATATTTACACTACTATTTTTAGTCCCATAGGGCCAGTGTAAGTCAGCTGACCAAGGGTCTGAGACTCACAGCCATGTTTTGGGGTGGGGTGGGTTGTTTGGTTGGTTTTCTTTTGCAGTGTAGGTATACCCAGTGACAGAATATCACAGTTACTTTAACTCTGAACAAAAGACTCCTGTCCAGACACTACTTTATTTTCAAACAACTTTTAAGGAAAACCAGTTTATATAAAAACTAATTTTTGAATGTATCCATCAGTTTAGATGTAAATACTTTTTGAAAACTGTTGAATAATAATAATAATCAAAATCAATCCTGTTTGATTGATTAACAATTGGAAAGTTCTCTCTGTTTGAAGAAGTGTATGAAACTTGCTGCACGTAAACACTAGTTTGTTTACAAATGCAACCAAACTTTAAGTGAAGAGGGAATTTCCTCGAATGTGAAGGTATTTTTATGTTGGCAAAGAAGCAGAGTCCCAAAGGAAACAACAAGAAACCCCCCCCCAAAAATAAGAGCTAACTAGTTACAACACTTTTATTTCTTCTGTAGGAATACGGGACACTTTATATTCAGGAATACAGGAAAAACAGCAAAGTGGAATCAAGTACATGCAGCAGCTTCATGGGCTTGAAGGATCATCTGGGGCATGACCTAGGCCATCTTTATGTGGAGCGCACTGACACACAAATAAATGCAGTTGGATCTTGGTCAATGGTGGAGAAACCAACAATGGATAAAGTTAACTCTAGGAAGGAAGATGCAGATAAGGAGGCATCTGAGGAGACTGGAAGCTCCAGTTGTGATTCAGAAGAGAGCACAAATTCTGATAACGAGTCAGAGAGACTGAATAACATTACAGCAGAATCACATCTACTACCTAAGACTCACCGACAACTGTGCAGGTCTCCCTGCTTACAGCCTCATGTACTAAAACGTAACGAAATCTTACAAGACCTTAAGATAGAGGAGGCCCCGATAGTATCTAAGGAAGTAAAGAAGCCCCCTGATGTGGTGAAGGAATATCAAACCAAACTGGAGTTTGCACTTAAGTTAGGTTACTCTGAAGAACAGGTTCAACTTGTGCTAAATAAGCTTGGCACTGATGCTTTAATCAACGATATTTTGGGAGAACTTGTCAAACTTGGAAATAAAACTGAGACTGACCAGCCTGTAAATAATGTTAACACTAACATAATGCGTGAAGCATCTTCCATAGAGTCTCAGAGGTCTGAGTCTCCACTTCAGGAGGATGTGACTGAAGATGGAGATAACCTGAGGCCAATAGTTATTGATGGCAGCAATGTGGCAATGAGGTATGTGGCAATGAGGCATTGATTTACTGATACATTACATTACCTACTATATGGAAATTGCATTATCTTGCCCAGTTAGAGCACTGATGTGCTGTATGATTACACATCTATAACAGTACATTGGTTCTCATTTGCATAATCACAGTATGCTTATTTTTCATCAATACAATATGCAAACCCCTGTATTCAAAGGGCCATTAGCCAGTCAGAGTGCATTATCAGTAATTGCAACTATACATTAATTATGCAGATCTCTCTACTTTGGCTGCTATTAAATTCTCTCCACTTTGATCAATATTAATTATAGATCTGGAAAAGTGAACAATGAGGGGGCACATTTGATAAATGACATGAAATTACTATCATCTCTTGAAATCAGAGAAACCTGTGAAGAACTTAAGAGGGACCTAACAAAGCTAGGTTTATGGGCAGCAACATAATACAAGAACAAGGAAACATCCAGTGAAAGACAGTAAATTCAAACCTGATCAAAGAAAATTCATTCTTTACTCAATGCCACTAGGTATCACTGAAGCCAACTGTTTAGCAGGCACCATTTCTATGAATAGTTGCACCATCCAAAGTTACCTATGATAAGGTAAAATAGCTGGGGTATAACCCCCCATGCTTCAAGTCATAAATCAAACACTAATGGATTGGCTTAGTAAAAAAATTATCCTATTGGGTAGGTTTATTCCACAATGAGGCATCTTTCCTCTGAAATAGCTGGTACTGGCCACTGTCAGAGATAGGATACTGGACTAGATGTTACAGCAATTCCTGAGACTGCAGTCTTCAGAATTTCAATGACATGCCCACAGAAGAACATGTCTGCACACCTCACACACCCATCTTCACCTGTAACTGTAGATAAGGAAATACTCTTGGGCCTTGTCTATATTACCCGCTGGATCGATGGGCAGCGATCAATCCAGCGGGGGTCGATCTATCGCGTCTAGTCTAGATGCGATAAATCAACCGCCAAGCGCTCTCCCGTTGACTCCGGCACTCCACCAGGGCGAGAGGCGCAGGCGGAGTCGACAAGAGAGTGTCAGCAGTCGACTTACTGCAGTGAAGACACCACAGTAAGTAGATCTAAGTACGTCAACTTCAGCTACGTTATTCACATAGCTGAAGTTGCGTGACTTAGATCGATTCCCCCCCCCCCCCCAGTGTAGACCATGCCTTAGTTGTGCATAGGAGGGAGTTGGCCTTCCTTACTGTTCAAGGAGGAGTGGAGGAGGGAAATATTGAAGATACTGGGATGAGAAACGTCAGTAATCAAGGTGGTCATACTTTATGTGGGCGTATGGATAAGGAATTGTTTGGTAGCTAATTGGAGCACAGGGATTTATACTAGCCAATCCTACTATAGTATTTAGGAGGAAAAGCCATTTCAGCATAGTAATAATTTGTGGAAACTTCTTGTTATCTTAGTAGTAAAACTTGATATAAGAAACTTCAGGGCTTGGGACATCTGAGTTTATTTAGTTCATGATCGTAATTACATGGTAAACAGTATTGTCAAATGTAATTTAAGTATAGATAACTCTAGCAACTGGATAATTTCAGTAGATTTAAGTAAAAGCAATTAACCCGTAAATGCAGGTTGCTACCTTCTTTCCAAACTCCGAATGATAGTATTTCCTATCCGCTCACCTTTTAATTTCTTCGGCCAAGTTGCACATCTGTTTAGTTTTCTCCTAATTCTTTCCATGTGATATGCTGTGTCTTGTTTTTTAGCTGTCTCTTACTATAAAAGAGCCTGATTGTAAATACTGAATATGTTCAAGTTAACATAACAAGTAGACAGTATCCTAATACTCTAACTAAAAGTGATCCAGAGACTTCTGAAATAAATCCACATTTTGATTAAAACTTAATTTTACATGGTTACAGAGCTGTTTTTATAAAATGTTTAGAAGTGTCCTTTTTAGCAAAAACAGAGATACAGGTTTGGAAGACTGCTAATCTGTTGATGCAAAGATGCCATAAAGATGGTTGAACCAATGTTAAGGATTACCTCTGTGTACAAGAATTCTCAGATGGGGCTTGACTGGGGGGAAAAGGGGGCATTGGTTAAGGGATCCCTGTGCCCTGAGTATCCCTAGCAGCAATTTCTGGAACCCAAATGGCCCCTAGGTGCCAGGAGCAGCATCTCTAATCTGGACCTGATTACAGACCCAGCACTAAAGCTGTTTGAGGGGAGCAATACTGGCACACTTTTTATAAGCCTCACTTTCCTACACGTTACACCAGACACCCCTTGGAAGCAACTGAGAACTTGGCCATCCATTTTTAATAAACACTCAACTCTATATAAATTCAGACATGCAGACTTTCCTATGTTCAGTTGTTGCCTTAACCACCTCTGTGAAATGAGTCAAATTTGAATGTGTGCTGTGCTACATAGAACCCAATTTGATTAAAACAAGTATTTTTCTGCAGCAAGATGCTGCACCAAAAAGTCAGACGCTTGCAGTATCTTTTGTGGGTTTTCATAGCATATAAAAGATACTCATGATAATTATAGGGCTAGATTCTGGTTTTTACAGCCAGAAGTATGTTGAACAAGGTGCAGAAAGGCTGGGCTATTTTATAGTGTAGAATTTTGGATGACTTTGCCACAATTCCTCTATCTAGATCAGTGGCCCCTAAGCTGTGGGGCATCACCCCTTGGGGGGCCAGAGAGAGAGAGTGCCACCCAGCCCCGCTCTGTCTGCTGCCTGGCCCCTCTCCCAGCCCCTGGCTCCAGCCATAGCTCCGCTCCAGAACCTTGCTCCGACCCCAGGCCAGCTCTGCCCTCATTCCCTCTCTGCCCCCATCCCCAGTTCTGCCACCAGCTTTGCCTTCGGCCCAAGATCCTCTGCTGAGCTACCTGTGCAGTAATGGAGTGGGGGTGTGGACAGATTCCATTACTGGTAATGGGGGGCACAGTCAGAGACGTTTGAGCACCACTGATCTAGATGTTTCAGTGATGTGATGTGCATGAATGAGTGGTGAGTATCTGCATATGCTTAATTGGCTGTTCAACTATCATTGCAGTGCACGCTTTCCCCACTCTTCATTACACCTAGTTGATTGATGTTAAGGAGCCATGATATTTCTTGCCTATTTTTGAATAGTTAGCAGGAAACAATGACTGTATTCCTGAAAAATATTGTGCATAATTCCTGACTGGGAATGAAAGATCTGGGGAGGCATCCTCTTTCCTATCTTGCATAACCCCCCGCACACAGATACGCTTCTCCAGGAATGGTCTGGTCTGTAGTTCTGTTTCTGTACTCTTGTGTCCACAGGCAAGAAGAGAGAGTCACTCGATATGATAGCATTTAGCTACTACAATGGTGGAACAGAATAGAACCTAAATAGAAAGTGCTAATTTATCTGAGAGATCTAATAGGTGTATTAGGGAAAATACACTGTGGGTAGGTTCTGGACTAACAAATCACTAGAGACATGGAGAGACCTTGATGGTTTAAATAATGTTGATGCCTTCAATCCATCTAACTGATATTTTGACACGGCTTCTCCGGTAGTTTGTCCTCTAAACTGAAGACAGTGGATGAGTTGGTCCTCTTATATTACAGGCAGTAGCGGCGCCAGCATTTCCGGCGCCCTAGGCGGCAGAAGGTCCCGCCCCCAAATTTCTACGGCCGGCCGGGGCGCCGGCGCCCCTCAAATGTTTGCGCCCTAGGCGACCGCCTAGGTCGCCTAATGGATTGCACCGGCCCTGATTTACAGGTCCTCTTGTATTAGCTTCAGATATTGGCCGAAGTAGTGAATTGGTTTGTTAAAACTTTTTCTTTGGTACCTGGCAGAGAGGCTGCTGCCTGGTGAGTTGGTGGTTTGTAGTTTAGTACTACCTAATGAATGCTCATAGAAGATTTACTGGGCCACCTCCGTTTTTTTGTTTTTTTTTTAATTCTCTTAGCTTTCATATTGCCATTGATTTTCGTTACTTGGTGTAAGAGAGAAGTTAAACATAAGCAGTTACACCTAACACATGGGAAACTGTCATTGGAATGTTCTTGCAGGTTCGATTTTTCTTTTTGTGTAAATTGTAAAACTTGTAAAAAGCAAGTCCAGCAGCTACGAAGAATGGATATTTTAAATTCCTTTGAGATTGTTGCTGCCCTCTCTGTCTGCTGTACATCTATACAAACTAACTGTAAGTGCCAAAATCCTCAAATGGCAAAAGATATTATAGAAAATAAAAGGCTTCTATGGCACTTGTGGTTCAATCCTGCTGTATCTAAGCAATGATACACATGGTCCTTTCAAAGTGCTATATAAAACTGATATTGCATACTGTGAGGTGTTATTTACATGTAGATGATGATATTACTATTTTGTATTGCACACATCAGTACACTTTGCCCACAGAGTAAAACAAACATTTCTCCATTACTGAATAATGCTACCAAAACCTGTGTCAATATTCTCTTACAATATGAATTGCAAATTGGTTGATTGTCACTCTCCCCATTGTGCCTACATCTTTTAATCAATCCCTGTTCTATATCCTTTAAAAAATTCAAATTGGAGTATCTCTGTAAGAAACGAGTATTCCATACTTCTCACAATATCAAAAAGTCTAAATAATCCTAAATTGCCTTTTTTTTTTTTTTTTTTAAATAAATGCATTGACAGATAATTGAGGCTAATATTTGACCTATCCCTTGAAAAACAAAATGTGTTAATCTAATGATAGTTGTTTATATTCTAAAAATTATACTACTGCAATATTGCCAACTGCAAAAGTTAAAAAATTGAGTCTGGCCCCAACTCACAAGATTTATTTTTTAATTAAACAATGGGATGTTTTTTCTGTTTTCTGGTAATTTTCTAACTCTCTGCTCAATCCCAATATGTGAAAATGAGTGTTGCCAATTTATAATCAAAAATATGATTTTGACACCCCATATCAATTTTGTGACTCAGCATACACATTAACTCTGCACCCTCATCCCCACATCGACTCCACCTACCCAACCACACAACAATTCTGCACCTCCCAGCCCCATATCTGCCCCTTGCCCAATGTGCATCTTTGCTCTTCTTGCTGTTCCAGAGGTTCTTCATCCTTTCCTCCCAAGCCTCATGGAGAGGCAGCTCTAGGGGGTCCTCTTCTCCACCTTAACAGGACTGTGTTGCAGGATTAGAGGGGAGGAGAGAATGGCTGGCCCATTTTTCATATAAGTTGGAGGAGGGAGCAGAAATTGAGCTTTTTCTGCTCTCTTTCCTTTCCTCCATTCAGACACTTCTCTCAGCTCCTAAAGAGGCAGGGGAGAGAGCTCTGCCTGTCTTCTGCAGCATATCACCAAGAAATAATGAAGAGTTGTTGTTTGCATAGGACCTGTACACTGCATGTAGTGCTTCCGCAGAGCCAAAAGAAGCAGCACAATTCAAGACAAGTACTTAGCCACAAGTAGTTACTTTTAAAAAAATAAGATAATTCATCTACATGTTGCTAGTTCTACGCTTTTGTCCCATTTTATAGTCTGAAATTGCTTAAGTGGATGTTTTTGCTTGTTTCTTTAATAATAGAATTTCAGATTTTACAAAGATGTTTTTCTGTTAAGCAGTTCCACACTTAAAATGCTCCTCTGTGCTGAAAAAGATAACTTCAGAGCTTCACTGAAATCTTCCTCAGAGAATAACACTAACTCAAACACAGAATAACCAAATAGCCCATGGTATATTTGCCACCAACATCACTTCTGGGACTTCAGTGAGCTATTAGACACTATATTTTCTTCCTTCAGTTCCCAGCTTTGGCTTTTTAAAATATTCTCAATCACATTACCTCCTCCTGTCTTCTTAAGCAAAACAAGTTAGAGCAACAAAAAGAACCACATTTGACAGATGCTAGACTCTCAAGTAACCATGGTTGAACAGAACAAAAAGTAATGTATAACAGCATAACATTTTCTTTAAGCTTCCATATAACTGTGGTGACCTGCCATTAACCAAAAAGTTTTGGCTTCACTCATTTGAGCTAGATGTAATTTCCATCTAACAATCCAAGTGCGTATTTCTATCAAACTTCAGCAAAGTTCCTCAAGCTCTGTGGCTTGGCTGTCCTTGCTGAGTTTGTGCTAAGGTAGTCATGATATTTATCTTTCAATAACCGTTATCCATCGGTCAAATGTGGCAGTTCCTATGTACCCAGCTGTCTTTCACTATCTTGAGTCCACTTCCAGGAATATGCAGTACTATTTTCCCAGCAAGAACTGTTCACATGGATAGGATCTCACTAATAGCAAGTTACGGGTGAAACTTCTCTTTAAATCCTTTTAGAACTCTCCAAGTTGTAGATGGATGGTTCTTGCTTCAAGAGATGTCCCAGTGTGCTCTGTGCTGGTGACAGAACCCTCACTGGAGTATAGAGTGAGCTTATGTAAGTGGTGTTTTAAAATGTCAGTTTGATTTGTTTTTTTTTAAAGAGAGATTCCAAAGAATATTTAAAAATAAAATCCAAACTGACATATATTTTAAAATTGTATATGCCTGTTATCACACGCTCCAGTGAGGCTCTATGACAGACATGTGGGTGCACCTAGCATAACACATTCTAGGAAATCTCTGAAACTTTTCTGGCCCTAAAAAGAATAATGTTCTAAAAGCCTCCTTTACGTGTGGTACTACTGCGGGTCCCCTGGCTATTTGGGATATTTAGCATGTAACCATACACTTTTTTTTTTTTTTTTTTTTTTGTAAATGTAAGTATTTGTAGGACAGTAGCCTAACATGCTGTTCCCAGAGATATAGAAAAATGCTTATACACACAGAAGGAAGCAAACAAGGGAGAGCCAAATCCAGGAATGTTCATGGGGAAAATTTTTCCTTTGCCAAATGGGGAAAAAGGCAAAATTAGTAAGTTGTTTTTTTTGTTTTGTTTTTGTTTTTTCCTCCTCCATGTTTTTAAGAACTGTATTATACCAGAGTGGGTGTGTGTTCTGTTTTTGTTTTTTATGGAGAGGTTTTTGATGCACCAAAACATACCCAGCAAACTCCTTTCGTTTTAAGTAAAAATGGATTTTTATACTTAGTAAAAATATAAATGTGCATCAAAAATTAAAATGTAGCAGCAAGTGACCTGAAGGAAAAAAATATTTAAAGAAAAACAATTGAATTTAAACTTCCTGTGAACTTACCAAAAACATTTATTTATATGCTACCATATCTTTCTTACAGAAATACCTATTTTCAGATGTCAAACATACAATCTAGTGTGCTAACTGGTTTCAGCTTTACAAACAATAGTGAGATTTGTGTGTGTGTATTTAAGATATTAAAATGGTAGAGCAGTTCTTTTCCACAATGATTATGAAAAATACTGTCTGGAAACTGTTTCTTCCCCCATACAAACTCCACTAAAATATATGGATATGTGGCAAATTCAAAACTGTGCATTGTGTGAAAAATGTATGCTCTTTTATCAATTAGACTGTTAAACTCATTCTCACAAGTTACCATTGTGGATAAAAAAATTAGCAGGATTAAAAAAATCTGATACAGGAAAAGCAAGTTTACCCAGAGTAGTTATAGTAAATAAAGTTTTTGAAGGGATAGAAACCCTCCTGCTTCAGCTGGTAGTAGCTACTGTCAGAAATGGGGTACTGGACTAGAAGGGCACTGGTCTTATCTAGCACAGCAATTTCTGTATTTGTGTGTGTGTGTGTGTGTGTATATATATGTGNACTAGAAGGGCACTGGTCTTATCTAGCACAGCAATTTCTGTATTTGTGTGTGTGTGTGTGTATATATATGTGTGTATATGTATATGTGTATATATATATATATATATATATATATATGTATGTGTGTGGATATGTGTGTGTGTGTGTGTATATATATATACAACACACACTATTTCTTACACAATGTACAAGGACAAAAATTACTGAGTCAATATGGAGAAGGAAAGCGTTTCCAGATAGTATCTTGTTCTCTTTACATTTTGTGGTTTGTTGATTTTTTTTTTGATTTTTTTTTAAATCAAACATCTCTGAATAAAATGTTTGTATGCAACAAATTTCAGTTAGCTAAGAACCTTTTTACAATAGAAGTGTTTGCAAGCCATCAACTAGAAGGGCCAGTGCAATTATAAAATGTATGTGTGTATATATTCTATAACTCAGGGGTCCCCAACGCGGTGCCTGTGGGCGCCATTGCGCCCGCCAGGGGGTGTAAGTGCGCCCGCGTAGCCGTCGGGGGTTTTTTTTGCTCCGCCGGCAGCGCTCGGTTTTGTTGTTGTTGTTTTTGGCGCCCGCCAGACGAAAAAGGTTGGGGACCACTGCTATAACTTCTAAAATATGGGACCTTCATGGCTACCTGAATATTGCAGCATGGCACCATTGAAGTCGTGCATGCATTGTATATGGTCATCTTTTTAGAAGTATACCACAACTATTTTTGACAATTTGAAGGTTTAGTGTTGTAGTTAAAATATGTAGCCGCTATTTAAATTTTAGCCTGAGGGCTAAGAAAGTAATGTGAAAATGTTCTCATCACATACTCTCACAAGCTCTTTCACTATGCTAGCCCATAGGCAACACTTCAGAGAGTTTTTGCTCAGAAAAAAGTTACTGTCTTATTGCTTTTCTATTTTTTAAAATTAAAACACCACCTACCACTTGAATGAGTATATGCAATTGTAAAAAGACACCGGAGGGATAAATGAAGAGAGTCATTCATACCCACAGTGTAAAGGACAAATAGACACTTTTCCTCAAATCCACTAAGTACACTAGATCAAGTTGGTTCAGCAAACAACACCAAAGCAGAACACCACAGCTGGCTCCGACATTTTGTCTTTCAATACTACTCCCTGTCTGCACCTTCGTTTACATTTTTAAAGCCTGCTGCTCATCTTTGAATAGATTTCTAGACTTGAAAAATCATCTTCCCTGACAAAGAAATACAAGCACCACTTTACTTTCCAAATATTGACAAGCAGGCAGCAGAAAAATAAAATTTTCCATCTCCTATCCTCTCACCTACATGAAATACAGCTGAAGGAAGCACACAGCCAAAAGCAGAGGCTAAGCTGCACATGACAGCAGTATTCAAGAGCACTACACATTTTAGTCACACTGATAATTTCCTCACAAATATTGTAGTCAATCATCTTATGAATTCCTGTTGGATAAGTACTACCTATGTAATAATAGTGTTGGCCAAACTCCCGAGGGAGAGCTATGAAAGCTGAAACCTCGAGTGAGTTATGATCTCCTGTGTAGTCAGCAGAGCATCTAAAATTGGTGTACTGTGGCCACCATTCCAGAACCTGTACTTTATATATAAATTCATAATATCAAACTCTTCTGACCCACAACAGAAATTCTATGGCATGTGTTATTGAGGAAGTCAAAGATAGTCCTAATGGATGGTCTTCTGGCCTTAAAATATATGGGAGAAATTCTGGCCTCATTGAAATCAATAGCAAAACTCCCATTGCCTTCAATGAGGCCAGTATTTCATCCTGTGAATCTGAGAAATGAAGCCATTTCTGATGTGAAACATAAAAGCTCTTTTACACAGCATGACAATATTACACAACTGTTTACTGTAGGAAGTGAAAAATACCTTTACCCAGTTGGAAAAAAGGGTCAGTTTGGGGTTATTACCAGGAAGTTGGTCTGGTTTCTGGAACATACACACAACTCTTTTTGAAAAGTGCTGTAGGATCTTTAATGACTACACATCATGATGATGCCTAGCTCTTATATCATGCTTTACAAAAGATGTCAGTATCATTATCCCCATTTTACAGATGTGGAAACTGAGGCACAGAAACGGGGGAAGTGACTTGCCTAAAGTCACCCAGCAAACCTGGTACTATTCCTGGGTCCTGAAGTCCTGACTCCCAGTCCAGTGTTCTGTGTCCTAGGCCATGAAACCTTATTTGTCTCCCATCCAAGTATGGACTAGGCCCACCCATCCTGAACATGTGAAATCTGACTGCATCTCAGTGGAAGGTGGGATGACTGGTCATACTGTTGGCTTTTTGCTTTGTGTGGCTTTAAATCATGGTACCTTCACCTTTATGCATATTAATCTGCTTACTATTTCTGGGGAATTGTAAAGAACTTTAACAAGCCGCATTATTCTCTTTCGGCCAATTAGAATCAAGAATAAATGTAAACTACAGTATTTCTTTTTTTAAAAGCTGTTATACTGGCATATTGTGCATGTCACAATGGCAGTATGCTCATTGTTTCATAGACTGCAGTACCCAAAGCTATAAGGGACGTCAAGTTACATAATCAGACTTAAGTCCAGAGTTCCAGACGAGTACTAATGAAGCTCTAAAAGTAGGGCAGAGGTATTTAGAGGATCCGCCCCTCTGAATTTGTAATGGGGATACATGAGAATCAACAAGAGCATTATTATTACACTCAAATACACAAAAATGACTCTCTTATACACTGGTTTGGTATGTGATCCTGTCTGTCTCTAGGGGCTGGCCCTGGCAATAATAAATCAAATAGGGCTTTTTTTTTCTTTTGGTGTTGAAGGTCCCAGATCAGGTCTCTGTTGATAACAGTTGTATTTGTCTGATTGTGGCCATAATTCTTTACACTGACACCCCACACACACTAGCATGAATTACACCCTGTCCCTGTGTTGCCCATATGTAGGTTAGTGTTGCCAAAGTGTTGGACGTACTCCTGGCGGTTTCATCACATGACGTAATCTTTACTTAAAGATTAATCTTTAATTCCTGGAGACTCCAGGGCAATCCTAGAGGGTTGGCAACCCTAATGTAGGGACGTGGTTTGATTCGGCTCAATACTTCATCTTGGGAATCTTGAGACACTAGCTCCTCAGTTCACTCTATGACAACCAGTGGGAGAGCCTGTGTAACTAGGGAGACCAAAAGCCACGTCATCGCTCTAAACAGACTTTTTCAACCTGTACTCCCTTTTCCCTTCCTGCCAGTGTTATGCCACCTCCTCCCTCCCTGCATTATTTCCCAAACTTCCCCAAAATGACTCTGTGGGTAAACAGCACAATATTTTAGGGGGCTGGAAATGTACTTTAAAACAGTACAAATGACAAAAAGAAACTTGTGTAAAACAGAAATAAAATCTTTTTAAAACTTTGTGTACTGTCTTTTTTTCATATACATTTGAAATAACTCTAACTCTCCCTTTAAATAAATGTGTGCATTATAAATACCATATATTAACAATACCGCGTAACAAACACTCATTTGGTTTGACAGCAGCTCTTTACTTCTGTCTTCCTCTACCTCCTCTTTTTGGTTGTTTTCCCCTTTTGAAGGGGGAAGAGGCAGTGTTGGGGAGGGAATTCAGATTGACCCCGAATTTGCCAATAGAAATCCTGGATTAAGTTAATAACATTACTAAGAATAATCAGCTGTGTTTGCTGTGCTCTGCTTGATTCATGATCACATGGAAAGTAATGGTTGTAAAACAGGAAATTAAGTGTTTCTGTGATGTCTGTTTCAGCCATGGGAACAAAGAAGTATTTTCTTGTAGAGGAATAAAATTGGCAGTAGACTGGTTTTTGGAAAGACGCCACAAAGATGTTACAGTGTTTGTGCCAGCATGGAGAAAAGAACAGTCAAGACCTGACGCTCTTATCACAGGTAAACTCTGTTCTGACATCACTGTCTTAAGTTTTGTTTTGTATAAAGTAAGAGATTCCTAATGACTAATTGTGAGCATTAACTGAACAAACCATTTGAAATTAATTTTTTTATACAGTAAAACATCTTTGGTCTAAGACCTTTTCAGTGAACTCCAGATGGGGAGGAAAAAGGCAAGGGAATGTATAGCCAGTACACAGCAAGATCCCATTGTTTTGTGTGCTTGCCAGATGAGCTTTCCCTGAAAGTTTCTAGTTAAATCTCTATGGTTATGGGTTTTTTTTCTCCATCTGCTGTATATCATTTAAAATGAATTTTTTTGAAAGAATTGTAGTGAGTATGTAGATGATTGTAGCTGCTCAGAAACAAATTCCTTTTAATGATCGGGAAGAATGCCTTTTTTTGTTGTAAGGTAGTTCCAGTAATACATACTGATGGGCAACAGTAGTACCAATGAGCTGCATCTGAGAGGAGAAAGGTGTACCCCCTTGCTCTGTTATTTTTTCATATACTAAATTACTAAATTTAGTCTTAGAAAGTCCTGAGTGAAAACTCAAAAGTCTTGAGTCAGCCAGTGCACTGAAATCCACCCAATAATGTCCTCTAGAGAAGATGGACTTCTAGGTGGCTGCTTTGAGTGGAGTTCAGATTGAAGAAATCTGTTTACAGGGACAAGAGGCTCTTACAGAAGCTACTTTCTTTTGTGGCCAGAAAGTCCCCTCCCTTTTGGGTAACAAATGGAACCCCTATTGGAAGTGTGATTCAGGGAAAGCTGAATGACTCCACTGAGAAACTGGTGTTCTGCTTTGCCTTTTTGGTGCTCCAAAACATAGAAAAAGAAAACAATTTGATCTGAATGTGCTTGTTCTTCCCAGGTAAAAATGAAGGACTCGCACGAGGGCAGGATCCTTTCTCTTTATCACATTTTGGATTATGGAAGAAGAGAGGGAGGGAAACTTGATTCAATGTGAAAGCTAGAATTTTTCTTTCAAGTTAAGCTGAATAGAGTTCTCAAGACCACTCGTTCAAGGCAAAAGATAATGAAACAAACTCTGCAATAAAGGCTGCCATTTGTCCTTGCCTTCTGGTTGAAGAAATGGCTCCTAAAAATGCCACCTAAAATGAAAGAAAGTTCAAATGAGTAGTCGCCGTAGTTTCTAAAGAAAAGTAGCAGAGTATTTTGAGCACCAGACTTCATTGCCAAAATGGAGTGATCTTTGCAGAATTTGAGTTTTTATTTGCTCAGCTACTTTTAGAACATGCCTTATTAAGGACGAGCTACCACCTGGAAACATTTGTTATATCCCATCATAGCATTAAATGGAGGACCTGTCTCTCTGAAGTACTAAGAGACTGATTTTATGATAGGCTGCATTGAAGAGAATAAGAAAATAAGATATTTGTAACTCAGAGGAAATATTCCTATCAGCATGTCATAAAGGGCAGGCTCAGTTGTGCTGGTCAGTAATTACTTGTGTTGGAGATTTGGGAAGGACATCAGTGAGACAGCTTTTGACCTTCAGACTTAATTCATCCCAAACTATGGCTGTAGATGATGTTGGTGGAGTGGGCCCTGCAACAGAGGGGTTTGAGGAAGAGGCCAAGCCTAGAGTCAGTAGGTTCTTTCTGGAGCTATAAGAATCCATTTTACCTTGTCCAATTGTGTCTCTGTCAGCACCTTGGCAATGGGAGGAAAAGTAAGAAGTGGAGAAAGCACGGAAGTCTATTGCTAGCATATCTTTGCATCTTCTGTAGAACAGAGGCACTTCACAGTTATCTTTTGCAACAAGTCTATGGGGAGTTCCCTTATTCAGAGTCATAGATTCCAAGGGCAGAAGGAACCATTGTGAGCATCTAGCCTGACCTCTTGTATAACACAGGCCGTAGAACTTCCCCCAGATAAATCCTAGAGCATATATTTTAGAAAAACATCTAATCTTGACTGAAAAATTGTCAGTGATAGAAAATCCACTACTATCCTTTGCAAATTTTTCCAATGGTTAATTATTCTAGCCATTAAAAAATGTACACCTTATTTCCAGTCTGAATTTGTCTAGCTTCAACTTCCATCCAGTGGATCATGTTATACCTTACTCTGCTAGATTGAAGAGCCCATTACTAAATATTTGTTTGTCGTGTAGGTACTTGTAGACTGTAATCAAGTCACCCCTTAACCACCTACTGTTTGTTAGACTCAAAGAGCTCATTATATTTAGTTTATCACTATAAGCCAGGGGTGGGCAAACTTCAGCCCATGGGCCATGTCCGACCTGTCAGATGTTTTAATCTGGCCCTCGAACTCCCGCTGGGAAGCAGGCTCTGGGGCTTGCCCTGCTCCGGCGCTCCAGCTGCGGAGCAGGATTGGGAACTTGCCCTGCTCTGCGCATGCCGTGGCTCCACATTGCTCCCGGAAGCAGCAGCATGTCTCCCCTCCACCTTCTACGCGTATGGGCAGCCAGGGGGCTTCGTATGCTGTCCCTGCCCTAAGTGCTGTCCCTGCAGCTCCCATTGGCCTGGAACCGCGGCCAATGGGAGCTGCGGATGGGGCAGCACGCACAGCCGCCTGGCCAGCTCCATGTAGGAGCTGGAGGGGGGAAATGCTGCTGCTTCTGCAAGCTGCGGGGGTGGCACCTGCGGACGGGGCAGCGCACAGAGCTGCCTGGACACGCCTCTGCTTCGGAGCTGGAGGGGGACATGCCGCTGCTTCTGGGAGCTGCTTGAGGTAAATGCCGCCGGAGCCTGCTTCTCTGACCGCCATCTGTGCCCCTGCCCCAGCCCTGATCCCCACCCTCCCACCCTCCGAACCCCTCGGTCCCAGCCCGGAGCACCCTCCTGCACCCCAAGCCCCTCATCTGCACCCCCAGCCGGAGCCCTCACCCCCTCCCGCACTTCAACCCCCAATTTTATGAGCATTCATGGCCCACCATACAATTTCTATACCCAGATGTGGCCCTCGGGCCAAAAAGTTTGCCCACCCCTGCTATAAGCCATGTTTTCTAGTCCTTGAATAATTTTTGTGGCTCTTCTCTGAACCCTCTCCAATTTATCAACATCTTTCTTGAATTGTGGGTATCAGAACTGGACACAGTATTCTAGCAGCTGTGGCACCAGTGCCAAATATAGAGGTAAAATAACCTCTCTACTCTTACTCAAGATTCCTGTTTATGCATCTCAGGATCACATTAGCTCTTTTGGCCACAGCATCACATTGGAAGCTCATGTTCAGCTGGAACACTCAAGCCTTTTTCAGGGTCACTGCTTCCTATGAGTGTCCCGTTAAGTAAGTGTAACCTACATTCTTTGTTCCTAGATGTATACATTTACGTTTAGCCATATTAAAACCCGTGTTGTTCGCTTATGCACAGTTTATCTAGCGAGCCAAATCACTCTGTATCACTGACCTGTCCTCTTCATTATTTACCACTCCCCAATTTTTGTGTCATCTGCAAACTTTAGCAGTGATGATTTTGTTTTCTTTCAGGTCATTGATAAAAATGTTAAATAGCATGGGGCCAAGAACTGATCCCCACTGGAAACAAAACCACTTAATCACAGTTTCCCTTTGACAATTACATTTTGAGATCTGCATCCTGATAAATCTGGTGAAATAATTTGTGCATTCAGACTCAGCTGAAACATGTGGCCTTCCTGAGTTTTGAAGAGGTCTTAGATGGAATAGGTGTAAAAATGGTGGTGATTGAAGAACAGGACATAATCTTTGAAGCACAGCTTTTTTGCTTTACCAAAGGTCATCTAAATATGACAGAACTTGAATCCTGTCATAATGAAGAACAGTTACTATTCCATTTAAAATTTAATAAGTCATTGGGCAATAGGAAGATTGAAAGGAAGGACTGGGTACTGAAAACACTGGTCTTTGAATCTTAAGTATTTCTAATGAGTAGAACAATTGATACACCAAATACAAATCTTACAGATCTGTTAATGCTAACATTTCTTCCTATGACATCTTTGTTCCAGGCAGAAGAGATTGTCATGAGTTTTTTGTACTCCAAAAAGCAGTTTAGCTATCTAAGGTCAAAAATTGCTTGTAAGTCTATCGAGCATGTCAACACAAGGAACAGAGAGAAAATGCCTTTGTGATCCAACGGGACACATGAAATGGCATTTCTCCAAGGTGTTAAATACCCTTGTTTAACAGGATCAAGGAGCTTCTGTGGTTTTGATTTGGCCTGTTTTTGTGCGTTGAAAGGAAATGAGACATTTGACCTTTAGAGAAGGGAGACAAATTCTATATCATTATTCATTTGTCTGACAATACGGATGGAAACTTGAATTTGTTCTGAAACTTGGTGACGCAGCTGTGAAGCCAGCTTTTTTGTGGGCCCTGTCAGAAGGTAGTTTAGAGTCTGCATGTTTGTGAGAAATGGAGGCAATGTAATGTCCACAATACCAGACTTCGCAACAGGCTGGAAAATGGGTTCCTGTGCGCAGTAATACCAGTGACTCCTTGTGGGGGAGAGTCATCTTTCTTCTGATTTTTTTTTCTCCCTATCTGTCTGTCAATCACTTGTGGAGAGAGGAGGCCCCATTAATATGGACTACTGGGACAATTTCAGAAGCTTAACCTCAGTGAGTACCAAGTGAGGATGAAGAGATCTATCTTTACTTAAGAATGCGGTCATTGGACAACCTTGATTACAGTCAGGATACAATAGGACATGGCCACGCAGTACCAGGCGGCGTGGGGAGCTCCTTTGCCTCGTGTGAGCTCTCCTCCTGACATCAGAGCAGTTTGAGATTTTTACTCTTCTAACAACCAAACTTGGGAAATAGTGTATCTGTTAACTGCTGCAGAGCTAGCAAAGGGAGCGCAAAACGCAGTCTTCTCTGTTGATCTGATAAAAATGGTGTAGAAGGAATTTGTTTTTTTAAACATATTGGTTGATTGCTGAATGTAAATTTAAAATAATATAATTCAGTAGAAAGCATCTGATGTATAACTATTTTAAGGTGAGGCATATTTTGGCCCTAAACACTTTGACCTTCTGCCTCAACCCTAAGATCTGTAAAGATGAACACATTCCTGATTTCACTTCAGACATTAAATCTTTTGACTATTTCTTAATACTTCTAGATCAAGAAATCCTGCGCAAGTTAGAAAAAGAGAAAATTCTGGTGTTTACACCATCCCGTCGTGTGCAGGGGAGAAGGGTGGTATGCTATGATGACAGATTCATAGTGAAGCTGGCCTTTGAGTCAGATGGTATCATTGTGTCTAATGATAACTACAGGGATCTAGCTAATGAAAAGCCAGAATGGAAGAAGTTCATAGATGAGCGATTGTTGATGTATTCATTTGTCAATGACAAGTAAGTAATCTTGATTTTGTACCGCTTGTTAGAAAACGAATGGCAAAAAGGGCACTTTGAGGGCTTCCATTAACATGTTAGATTCCATCAAAATTATTAGCTACACATGAGAAAATAAAAGGATGTTGTGGTTCCAGGCTTTGCTCCTAATCTTCTAAACCTTCAAACTCTGCTTTTTGCCAATGCTCTTCATAATGGTAATAACCACTATCAAAATGTATTATTTACCTTTCCCACCTGTCCTGGAAAGAACCCAAAGATTGAAAAAGGATTAGACTACTTACTGGGCCCATGTAATTCCCATGATGCTCAGATACTTTGTATATTGAGTGTATTCCATAGTATAAAATACCTAGGTGATAGTTTTGCTTTGGCTGTTCTGTGGACAACAAAGAATCTTTAGTCATTTCTAAGACCGGCAAGCCTGACTTCAGTACCGGGGCAAACTAGTTGAAACCATAGTTAAGAACATAATTTGTTGGGGAAGAGTCAACATGGTTTCTGTAAAGGGAAATCATGCCTCCCCAATCTACTAGAATTCTTTCAGGGGGTCAATAAGCATGTGGATATAGTGTACTTAGATTTTCAGAAAGCCTTTGACAAGGTCCCTCACCAAAGGCTCTTGAGCAAAGTAAGCTGTCATGGGATAAGAGGGAAGGTCCTCTCAAGGATTGGTAACTGGTTAAAAGATAGGAAACAAAGGGTAGAAATAAATGGTCAGGTTTCAGAATGGAGAGGGGTAAACAGTGGTGTCCCCCAGGGGTCTATACTGGGACCAGTCCTATTCAACATATTCAGGAAAAAGGGGTAAACAGTGAGGTGGCAAAATTTGCAGATTATATAAAATTTCTTAGGGTTCAAAAAAGACCTAGACAAGTTCATGGAGGATAGGTCCATCAATTGCTATTAGCTAGGATGGGCAGGGATGGTGTCCCTAGCCTCCATTTGCCAGAAGCTGGGAATGGGCAATGGGGGATGTATCATTTGATGATTACCTGTTCTGTTCATTCCCTCTGGGGCACCTGGCATTGGCCACTGTCGGAAGACAGGATACTGGGCTAGATGGCCCTTTGGTCTGACCCAATATGGCCTTTCTTATGTTTAAGACAAAAATTTTAACCCTTTAATTTTTAAATTAGGGCATTTCCACACATGAAGGTTAATCCTGAACAAGGTAGGGTGTGAATTTAAAATAGGTTAACTGTTCCTGATTAACTCCATGAGTGGAGACTCTTTTTCCAGAATAAAGGTGCCACTTTGAGTTAATCAGGACTATCTCTTCTGGAATAACTCCCCTTAGCCACCTAAATAGAAGTGGCATAAACTTAAAATATGCTTATCACCTACAGCTCCTGTTGACCCCAGTGGAAGTGTAGGGGTTACTTAGCACCTCGAACAATCAGGCCACTTCTGTTATGTGCTTAAATATTGATGTAGGCACTCAGTTTTAAAAATTTTGGCCTGTACTTCTGGCTATAGGGCAGTCTTGTGGTATGTTGCATAGTCCTGCAGATTGTAAAACAGCTTGCAGGACAGCCAGGGAGTATATTTTGGGAATTGGGGTTGTTGGGTTTTTTTTCATGGCAAGCAGATGCTATAGTGCAGAAGCAATCTTTCGAAACTACACTTTGGAGCTAAATCATTTGATGAATAGTCCTGATTTGACAACTTCCTCTTAGTTGCAAAATGTGGGTTTTCTTTGTTAAACCTTTTCCTGGAAAATGTTTACTACTTTAGAATAAACCTGAAATAACGTATGACAGATAAATTGTAACGGGTAGTCCACAGCTATAATTGGTTGCAACAGGAACATGAAAATTAAATGTGGTGGTCAGTTCTTTTATGCGTTTGTTGTATGTTATAGGTTCATGCCTCCTGATGATCCTCTTGGCCGTCATGGCCCAAGCCTTGACAATTTTCTAAGGAAGAAACCTATTGTACCGGAACACAAGAAGCAACCATGTCCATATGGTAACTTGATTTAAATGCAGAATTTATTGTATGGTTAGGGATAAAGGCCAAACTGCTTCCTTTCTTTATAGCTGTGCCAATAAAAGTAAGACGTTTTTACAGAGCTATCTTATATTAACAATGACTGAAATCCTGACTCTGTTGAAGTCAATGGGAGTTTTCCCATGGATTTCAGTGGAGCCAAGATTTCTGGTGACACGTCTTATTCATTTATCAGTTGGAAAAGAATGTGTTAGAATTTGTATCTACCACTTAAACTAAAGAAATAACTTCATTAGCCATCAGTAAGTACCAGGATGTTAGTTACTGGGGCCCGCCACTACAAGGAGATATGTTCACATTGACTAAGCCAGTATATTACGTGCTCCTCCTGCAACGCAAGCTAGACTTGGTCATCTAAGGTGCAGAAGAGATTTTAGTCTGGTTTGGGGTACCATCATGTCTAATGTGTGTGGCCACAGTGCATTATAAAGTGATACCCCAGATGGAACTTGAACTCCCCTGGCCTTCAGACACTCAGGACAAGCTAGTCTAATGTGGAAGTATGTAATACATTAGCTTTTTGGCTGTGATCATGACCCCACTGTTGCAGATCCACAGGATCGGTGCTATGCCCACAACTATAGAACAGTCTTTTGGAGGAACCCCTTTGATGGGCCAGACTCCCCAGGGGTCTCACTCTTCTTTCAAGGTAGGCCATACAGCCTCACCACCTCTTTAGGCTGAAACTCTGGGCTTCAGCACTTCTCCTTCACATCATGTGCTTTGCTCAGTGTGCTCAACTGAGACAGACTGCTGTCAGAAACTTTTATGCTCTTCTTGGGATTAAAGCACCTCACCAAGCATTTACAGGGACACTCAAGGAGCGTTTTCAAAACAGTAAGGTTTACTAGTCAACTGGAACACAGCACAGAAAATCCTTAGGTCAGCCCAGTGCCCCAGCCAAGCTGTAGTGAACTCCATTTTCAGGCTCTGTGTGTCTGTCCGACCTCCTCAGTTAGTTCCCAAGTGAGAGCTCCCAAACTTCTTTCAGAGCTCATGCTTATCTTCCACCTCACATCTTCCCATCCTTTGTTCTTGAGTTGGGGTCTCTACTCACCTTTGCTGCTGAGAATGTTACATTGTCTCTCTAGACCCCTTGTTGATCTAGGTTGGTTTCAGCGAGTTCTTTAATGACTCTCTTCATTCCACCCTGACAGGGAGGTGACACATAAGAGACACCAATGTCTCTTAGCCTTCCTTGAGAGCAAACTTAATGTCGTCGTGTGTGTCATCCCCCGTTCTCCACCCACCCGCCCACCCATGCAACTTATAGGGGAAACTGAGGCACACATGGGGATGGGGAATTACAAAAAATTCCCACTCCAAGAACAGCCTCCTACATGCTAAAAAATGACTCCTTCAGCTCATATGTTAGCAGCTTATGCTTCTGGTGCCAGGGGTTACTGGTTTGATCACACTGACAACCATGAGGTCTGTATGCATGAAGACTGATTATTGCACATGCATAATATTTAGTTCATCTCATTGGCGATACTTCATGGAAGACTTTTCCTTTTAAATTAAATGAATTAAAAATGTAAAGGTGGATATTACTTAAAAGTAGGCAGAAAATAACATTTTGGAGGGATAGGAAGGGTGGAGTTCAAAACCATAGATCTCAAATGAAAGCAAGATTGGACTCAGTTTAGGAGAGCAGAGGATTAGAAAGTGGAAGCATGGGAGGGATGTTTCAGGACAGAATTGAGATACATTGGCAGTCTAGTGAATATTTCCTGCTTGCACTGTCTCAAGCTAGTGCTATATAGGTCCTTTACCTTCTTGAACATTACCACAATCTTTTCCACAGAGCAAGAAAGTAGGTTTCAAAGCCTCACTTTGGTGAGACACAGTTCAAAAATCTTTTCAATTCACTCACAAATTTTTAAAAATTGAGAGCTTCCAATTCAAATGGCTAAATAATTTTTTATTTTCTTTTTTACCTCAAATTGTATGACTTTTAATAGGAAAGAAATGTACCTATGGACACAAATGCAAATACTACCACCCAGAAAGAGGAAATCAGCCTCAGCGGTCTGTCGCTGATGAACTTCGAGCCATGTCTAGAAGCACAGCTGCCAAAGCTGCAAGTGAAGGAGGACTGGTAAAAAGCAACAGTGTTCCTTGTAGCACTAAGATTGATGGCACTTCTGATCTCAAACGTGCTGCTCCAAAGAGGCAATCAGATCCTAGTATAAGGACTCAAGTCTACCAAGACTTGGAGGAAAAGCTTCCCACCAAAAACAAATTGGAAACCAGGTCTGTTCCTTCTTTAGTTAGTATACCGAATTCTTCAGTTGTAAAACCCCAAAGTACTGCACCTTTAAGCAATGGCCTTCCATCCGGGGTTCATTTCCCACCTCAGGATCAAAGACCACAGGGACAATATCCTCCAATGATGATGGCAACCAAAAATCATGGAACGCCAATGCCTTATGAGCAGTACCCAAAATGTGAGTCTCCTGTGGACGTAGGCTACTACTCTATGCTGAACGCTTATTCAAATCTAAGTATCTCTGGTCCACGCAGTCCTGAAAGGCGTTTCTCCTTAGACACCGATTATAGGATTAGCTCTGTAGCTTCTGATTGTAGCAGTGAAGGTAGTATGAGCTGTGGTAGTAGCGATTCCTATGTGGGTTACAATGATCGGTCTTACATGAGTTCACCTGACCCGCAATTAGAAGAGAACTTAAAATGCCAACATGTGCACCCACATAGCCGCCTTAATTCACAGCCCTTCCTGCAGAGTTACCATGATCCTTTAACAAGAGTGCAAAGTTACAGTCATGAAGAACCAAAGCATCATCACAAACCTCCTGCTCCATACATGTCTGTACATCTACCACATCCTACAGTTGGTGCTCGTTCTAGTTGCCCTAATGACTACTCTGCTCTTCAAAGTTTGCAACATTCAAAGACCATGCATCTGGGGAGGGCCCTTGTATCCACAAGAATAGATAGCATTTCAGACTCACGTTTATATGATAATTCTCCGTTAAGACAAAGAAAGCCTTATTCCAGCCAAGATGGGCTTGGAAGTTGGGATAGGCAGAGTTATGGGATAGATGCATACGGCTATCGTCAGACTTACTCCTTGCCTAGTAACCCCACTCAGCCATGTTACGAGCAGTTCGCCTTCCAAAGTTTACCTGAGCAGCAAGACCAGACTTGGTGCATACCTTACTGTGGAATCCCTCAAGATCCTCCAAGGTATCAAGACACACGGGAGAAGGTTTATATAAACTTATGCAACATCTTCCCTCCTGATCTTGTGAGAATTGTTATGAAAAGGAATCCTCACATGACAGATGCTCAGCAACTTGCTGCAGCCATTTTAGTGGAAAAATCCCAGCTAGGTTATTGAAAGATGATGCATCTTTGTGGTGTCTAGTAGTTTTCAGTTCAGCTCTAATGCTGAGGGAGGTTTGCTACAATAGCATATGTGATCTCCTTCTCAGCAAGGAGGTTATATAGTAATCCATTTATGTGAAAATACAGTATCATGGAATCTGTATGTATAGCCCCATGCATTGGAAGTAACAGGTTTGTTTTACATTCTAACTTGAAATTTTTAAATGGTTTTAAGCTATGTTCATGACTGAAATCTTTCCAGTCTAAGTTTAATATATGTGTATATATGTTATCTGTGGTCTCCGGTAATAATCTTTGGTGCATCAGGGGTTTATATGCAGCACTTTCTATCTTTTTGTTATATGTTTTATTAACTTACTGGATGTTTGTCCTTCAGCTGCAAGGCATTAAAAGAATCTGCAGAAAGTTGAAAGAATTTTAATAGACCTGGCAAACAATTTTCAAGCCAAGCTTAATTTGAACTTTTAACAGCAATTAATTTATTATTATTTATTTATTTTGTGGGCTTCTTTGTGCTATAATCATTTATTTATAGAAAACAAAGATTTACCATGGCACTGACTTTATTTTTTAAATAAAATGTTAAGTTACCAGTTAAAGTTGAAATGGGTAACGATATATTAGTAATTTACAGTATGGCACTTTTCATTGCTCTTTTAAGAATAGTTTTTAATGATTTGATTCAGTTGATTTAGTAAGAGCAGATGCAATCAAAAGTAAAGGAACTCATTTCCATTACTTTTTGGATAAGGCAAAGCCTGGTGGTCTGATTTGCAAAGATTCTGAGCATATGCAACTCCCTTTGAATCCAATAAAAGCTGCAGCTGCTCAAAACTGCCTAAAATCAGACCATGAATGTTTCAGTTCAGATACATTGTTATCCAGCTCTTCTGTGCTTCTGGTCAGTAGAAATGGAACTGAAAGTTTAGGATTCCATTAAATTGTTTTATATTCATCTCTTTTTTTTTTAATTTGTATTTGTGCACAGGTATACTGGATAAAATATGCTTTTTCATAAAATATTTACCTGTTTTTAAATGAATCTAAGTATTCTCAATGCAAGTTTTGTATTTAAGATACTGTTCAATTTTCTTGCTATTTATTAAGGCTGGCCTGAGACGGTTTTGTGTGTTGAGAATATGCAACATTTATTAACTGCACTATGGTAATGGTATTGTAGCTGAAAATGATAACTTAAACCTTTTTGTAAGATGCTGTATATGTTCCAGAAGTTAGTTTTTGGCCTGTTGTATTATGTAGGCCTAATTCTTGCCACAAATAGTATAGCTGTAGAAACAGATTAAAATAGTCTGTTCTAGTATTAGTAAGGGATATTTCTGGTTTTAAGTCATGGGTTTTACTATTGCTTCAAACTTTTTATACAGGGTTTGCAATCATTGACAGAAGGTTGTATTTACATGATGTAGTCAGTTGCCTATAGTTTTAGGATTCCATATAGAGTAACATTTGTTCAGTGTTGTTAATTCATTGGTTTACAATATAATTGATGATAATTTTGATACACTTGCTGCAATTTAAAGTAAGGCCCTGAAGAACCAGAAAGTACCTATACTGTTGATACAAATTGTATCTTTTTAACTGAGAACTATTTTGATTTGTAGATCTAGTTAAAACACAAATGTGTAACTATAATTAGAATTTTGGGCAACATTTTATCCCTTATTTAAAATCATAGATTTCAATCTAGAATAGAGTTAGACAAATAAAAATACAATAATTTATTTAGATAAGTGTCTGTCTCAATTTTATATTTTTATAATTTTGTTTTAAAAAAAGCTATTGGCATTTTCTTCCTTCTAAAACATACCTAGTGTGAAGTTACTAAAATAAAGGTAAAATGCTGCCTGAAAATAATGTCCAAGCACCTTTTGAATAGGAAAACATTTTCACTACTTGTGTGACACTGTGTGTTGCAAGAAGTAGGATTAGGGTATACAGTAAATGCTTCTAAAAAGCATTGAGCTTATAGACGTATTCAATAATCTGAACCATGTTCAGCAAACTTAATTCAGGAAGTGTTCTTCTCTACAGCTTTGACGGTTGATTTTTTGAGGTGGGATCTGCATTCATCTGTCCCTTGTAACACAATACAGGTGATGCTGTACATAAGCTATCCTGAGTTGTTTAGGGGGAGAACCTGTTCACCTGTGACAATATTTTTTCCCTTGATTTTGTTGGTCACTATCTGTAGAACATGTTTTAATGTAGAGGCTAGTAAAGTGCGACTCTGAGGTTATAAACAGTAAGTGAGTAGTACACTAAGATTTTTTTTAATCAAATTACACTTTTAAATAGTACACCATAGTGTAGGTGCATCTGTTTTAATAATGATTATACTAGTGTTTTGTCTCTAATGCATTTCTACATTTATATTTGTATGTATGAATTAACTTCTACCAAAAGCTGAATTCCTTTAAACGTGTGAAGAGATGTGTATGTAATAGATGCATTTCATTTTTTTTATTTTTTCAGTCAGAATGTCTCCTAATACATGTAGCAATTTGATATATAATATTAAATCATTAGTCTTGGCCACATTATTAAAATGATGAGAGGAGTAACATGGCACTGTATGCTGCAGTGCACAGATAAGAGCTATCTGCATTGGATGCTTCCTTGTATATTTAATACAGTATTGAATCATTTAAAGCAAGTTGATTGCTAGAAGCATTCTTATACAATGTCAAATTGTGCTTTGTCCTAAAGCACTAAAATTGCTTTACAAAATGTAAGAACAGGAGTTATTTGGCAGCTTTTAATATTGTGCAATGATATACTAGTTCAATTGAAGCTTTGTTATATTGTGCAAAGGAAATTTACTGCTGACAAAATATTGCCCGTTGGTATTTCTCTCTTTGTGAGTAATAAAAGCAAATGAGCAATACCTTCCATGAGCTCGTCATCCTGGAAGAGTTCACTCTAGACACACCGGTATGTATAGGACAGTGGTAATACTGGTGAAACTTTACATTTGATTTATGTTAAATGCATTGATGCAAATAATATAACTGTAAAATAAGGTGTGATTTATATATATTTAAGAAGTGAAACTGGGATATTGACTGCTTGCCTTTGCTCTGTTTGAATAATATGGCTTTCATGTGTGGATAAAGTATTCAGAGCAAAGCCTTACGCCATCATTGAAGAGAGGGGAACATTTTACTTTGTCTGCAGTATTTTTAGGAGAATTATTTTGATACATTTACCATAAATTATGTATTTTAAAAATAAAACACTCTGCTTTTATAGATGTACAATATTTTATATGGTACGCATATTTCCATAATACATCCACTCACAACTTTTTTTTATCTAGCTAGATTGTCAATATTAGCTTTTTAAACACATCTCAAAGATACCTTTTTTAATTAGTTAAATGTGCATGGGCAATTCTTTTCCCTCTAGTGTTTTAACTTCAGTGAAATAACACCAAGACTGAGTTTGGCCCATATTTTATATCAAAGTCAGTCTTAACCACTGTTCCCACTGTGTAGGATTTTTAAAGAATTCTTCCCTTTGTCTTTAAATCTCAGTTACCACCAACTACTATTCTTCTGAGATAAGATCTTGTCTTTGCAGGTAACCTCTTTTGTCCAGTATGTCTAAATTAAAAAATCAAACCAAACTAAACCCTAGCAATTGTGATGGCAGAGCTGAAAGTTTCACCTTCAGCCTAATATATTGTTCAGGTTTAGGGTGACTACAGGTGGCGCTCACACTTGAAGGTCAGGAAGTGAATTGTTGCTGTGTTTTTGGCCCTTCTTGGAAGGTGTATGTGAATATACAAAGAGAAGAGGGGAGTTTGGCCTTAGGGGTAGGAGGAGAATATCATCTACAAATAAAGATGTGGATGAACACCAGAGTATCTTATTTAGTCAAATCTAAAACTCTGCAGCCTTTACCTTAGGAAAATGACAGACTTATAAAGAAGCATGCTGGGATGGTGGATGTGAAGGTTTTCAAGTCACCACTATTGCCACAGTAAGCAATTACCAAAACATTTGTCAGGTGAAGATTTGAGCAAGATGTTTTTGGTGTATTAGGACTGAAATACTGACACACGGCTATCATAATATCAGAATGTCCAATTGACTTAATATTGCTATCGGACAGGTATAATACTGTGCAATTAAGAGACCATTTTTAAAAATAAAACATAGTGTAGAAGTTATTTTTGATTTACAATGTAAGTAAGTTGTTATTGTTAATTTATTACTTGCATTATAAAGACGAGGAGGAATATCTTTAGATCTAACTTTTAATTACTATGGAAGAAAAATATCAAAACAAAGCAAATTATTGATTAAAGCAAAGATATCCTTAATGGCCATGTTTTGTTTTAAAAAGTTAGGGTTTTTTAAATGTCTGATCTCACATTTTATGTTTTTTTGTAAATTAGAAAAAAATTGAAGCTGTAGTATAGTTTAAGAATTTTATTTGAATTATATAAAATACATGTAGACATTGTTTAGCTTGAATATGTAAATAATTCTGTAGTAATCCATTTTAAATAACTGTTCTAACTAAAACTTTTCTAGACAACTACACTTATATCTAGACTTTACCTTCACGTCTGTGGGAAAAGTTTCACTTATGCTCATCCTAAGACTTAATCAGCAACTGGTGTTCTGATGATCTAATCATGTATATCACTGGGCAGTCTGTGCACATGTGAAACTTACTCCTGTATGTACTTTTTTGCAGTGCATTACAAACCTTTATTTTTGTATATAAAATACACAGTAGCAGCATATAAAGGTTTCTACCAAATTATAGTGAATTCAGTTAGTAACTGTAGAATGCTATACATAGTTTTGCTGGCTCCGAAATTCAATTCTTAGAATGTTCAGTTTTTTTAATTGTATTCTACTATATCTATGTGTTAATGGTCTAAGTTAAAATTGTTATGCCCTCTTTAAAGCTTGGCCTTTGTTCTCAAGAGATTTTTTTCATTCCTTATTTAGTCTTTGTAATAATTTGAGATCCCAATCCTGCAAAAATGTATGCATATGTCTAACCTTAGACACATGAGTAATCTCATTAACTTCAATGGGACTACTCCCAGGTTTACAGCTAAGCATGGGCATAAGTGTTTGCAAGATTGGGGCCTGAGTTTGGGTATATTTTAGACTGGAACCTGGTGAACATTTTAATGTGTAGGATCAAATTCTCTGCTTTTATAAATGGGTGAAACAGCACTAACACCAACAGAGAATTTGGCCAACACTGCACATGTTCTAGTGATTAAAATGCAGATATTTCCATCTAACAATTTGTCCAGATTCTTTTTCACACCACATAATCTATTTTCAACCACACAATCTATTTTTCATTTTGTAAGGCAACTTTTTTCTCAGGTGAAATATAATTTAACATTTGAAAAAAATTGAGTGGAATTCACCAACAAAATACAAAAATGCAGACCTAGTGGCACGAGTCATGGTCTGTTTTGTTTTGTTGTGTCACACACACACACACACACACACACACACACACACACACACCATAACGTGTATTGATTAGGTGGGATTTTAGTGTTTGTCCTGACGTCCCCTCTGGCAGAAAAAGCTTGTCAGAGAACAGTTTGGACCACCTGATAAACTTACTCTCTCCCTTCACTGGCTGTTGTGTACTACTTCTGTGATGTGACTGTTCACATCTGTTAGCAGTATTTTAGACCTTAAGAAAAACCATTGCAAAACATGTACATGGAATTCTTACATTAAAGAAAAAATAAAGATACCTTTTCTCATGATTGGATTGTTTTTGTTTCATATAAGACAACCTTGCTAGAGCAACACAAATGCTAGCAATTAAATTATAAGTGTCATTCATAACCACACAATACAAACGTTTTCCTTGAGCGTGGTACAGATAATATAATTCAGTATAGCTAAAGAAAGCATTTTAAATGCATAATAGGTTCATGGACTGTCAGTTCATTCTTAGAGGTAATTTGTGTTTCATTGATTTAACTCTTGTCCCCGTGGCATATATTTTTAATTTCCCTAATACAGAAAATCCAGGCAGTTAAATAGGATTGTCAGTAATTTAGCAGCAGAATTTGTATTAGAGGCTCTGTGTATGAACAGGCCTTGACTTCTTTCAAATACTGCTATCAATCTGTTTTTTAATTGCATAATCCTAGTAGTTTGTACCGAAAAGGATTGTGTGGTAACAAATAACTCTAAGTCAAGGACAGCACAAACTACCAGTCTTTGGAAAGAGCTCTCAAAAACATGGATCTCTGCTTCAACAGCCACTGACCATTATGTGGGTGAACAGACAAGGGTGGGTGATAAGAATGACAATGTAAATAGCACTCCACTGTGGAAACAATCCTATACTGCTACCAGTGGGTTTTGAGTGCTGATAAATTACAGGCCTAAGACCAAAGTTTTGCACAGCTGTGAGCTCCTGCTGTGATGTTACATACATCCTTGTCATTTCATTGGCTGTTCAGTGGCATTGCATCATCACAGGGCTTCTAAAATAGAGGCAGTGGACTGAAAATACAAGTTTCCCACTAACAAGGAAGTCTGACAAGACTACAGCAATGCATCTCTGAGAGTGCTGCTCACAAAGCTCATTTCTCATATGCTTTGTCCAATGTCTATCCCTTTTGTAGTAGGGGAAGAGCAATTGGTATGAAACTTGCTTCCATAAAATGCTACTACCTCTTGAGCAGATAGCACTTACCAAACTCATGCTTGAATGTGGTGCTTTTGGCACAGTACTATAAAATAATCTGCTTTCATTATCTTTTTCTGATAGGCTGTTTCACTCCCCAATTGCTCCAGAATAATTTTTCTCTCTAATCTAAGCTCTTCTTTGCTTCAACCCATTGCTACTTAACTTGCCATCTTCTGACATTGACTGTTACTTTCATTATAGTGTCGTCATGCATAATTATGACTCCTTGCATTTTTTCTAGACTACCTTCCTCTCATCGCATGTACTAGCCTCCAGTCCTCCTATCATTTTTGTGTGTTTATCTTTTACCAGTACTGTGGTAACCAGTTCTGTTTGGGCCAGGCCCATGCTATGGAGCAGGGCTAGCAAATGTTACATCCTCAGAACTGGCCTAAAAGAAAAAGTTGCAAATTTAAAGAAATGTCAGACCTTAACTTTACCTGTTATCCAGCTGCAGTATGATAGGCTTTTACATGATCATCTGTAAATGTTTTTTGTGGCCACAGATACATGCGTAACATAAATACAGTACTGTGTATAACTCTGTATGCCACAATCAATGTCATTTATATGTTGTTTTAAAAAGTCAATGAATGAGAAAAGGGCCTTCCGGGATTGTAAAAAGTGTGGTAAAGTGCAGATACACAAAGTGCAATTTCCAAGAGCATTTAAATGACTTAGGAGCACAAGTCCCCCTGACTTTCACTGAAAGTTGCGGTCCCAGACATGTAACATTTGTCTTCATGAGAGATTTAACTGTGTTGACTATGAATTTTTTCCTTACGATGCTCCATGTTCACACATCAATACCCCTCAGGTGTGCCATAGTCACACTGTAAGCGAGGCAGCCACAATATCCTGAGGTGTAGGGCAGACCCCAAGTTTGCTTGTCTTGCATGTTGCTAAAGTGTTTTGGGAAATCCCACTCCATAACTGCCAAATCAAAATCATCTTTCCTTAAAAGATTGACAGGTACCTCCTACTGAGAGCCAATTCTCTCTGCAGGCAGGTTTTCTAAACCTTTTACCAGTTTTTGTTGCTGTCCTCTGAACTCTTTCCAGTTTGTCCACCAGTGCTGAGTAGAGCAGGACAATTACTTCCTGTCTCTTGCATATGACACTTACGTTAATACAGTCCAGAGTGATATTTACCTTTTTTGCAATCTCATTGCATTGTTGACTTGTATTCAGTGGGTGATCTGTTATCACCCCCAGGCCTTCCTCTGCAGTGTATTACTGCCTAGCCAGTTATTCCCCCATTTTGTATTCGTGCATTTCATTTTTCCTTCTTAAGTGTAATGCTTTACACTTGTTTTTATTGAATTTCCTCTTCAGCTTGGCTTCAACCCAATTCTCCAATTTGTCAAGGACCTATTGAATTCGAATCCTGTCCTTCTAGACCTGGCTTGGTGTTATCCACAGACTTTATAAGCATGCTCTCTACTCCATTATTCAAGTCATTAGTGAAAATACTCAATAGTACCAGACCCAGGACAGACTCCGGGCAGAGCCCCCCACTAGATACATCAGGGGTAGGCAACCTGCGGCACGCGAGCTAATTTTCAGTGGCACTCACACTGCCTGGGTCCTGGCCACCGGTCCGGGGGGCTCTGCATTTTAATTTAATTTTAAATGAAGCTGCTTAAACGTTTTAAAAACCTTATTTACTTTACATACAACAATAGTTTAGTTATATATTATAGACTTATAGAAAGAGACCTAAAAACAAACTGTATTACTGGCATGCGAAACCTTAAATTAGAGTGAATAAATGAAGACTCAGCACACCACTTCTGAAAGGTTGCCGACCCCTGAGATACATACTCCTGGTTTGACAGTGAAACATTGGTAACTGCTCTTTGAGAATGTTTTTTCAACCAGTTTTGCATGCACCTTATAATAACTTCATATAGACCACATTTCCCTAGTTTGCTTATGAGACTGTCATGTATGATTGTATCAAAAGCATCATTACATTACTGCAATGTTGTCTAGTTCCTGGAGTAACTAGTACCCTCCTGATTCTTTCACCTACTCTTAATTAAAACGGGCACCATGTTTTCCATTTTCCAGTCACTGGATAACTAACAAATTATTTTTGGGTAATACTTTCAAAGGGAAGAAATTATATTCCTCAGAACATATGCAATTAAAAGAGCAAGTATGTTACATTTAATGTATGAATTACTGCCATCATATAACTACAACACTGAGCAAAATTATTTAAAAATAACTAACTTTTTATAGCATCTACCGTATTTAGCCATACATAGATGTTTAAGTTCTAAGGGTTGAAGGACCTTTCACTAAGTCTTGCTCAAACAAAGGAGAGAAAAATGCAGCCCCGATGCAAAAATGTATATCATAATATATAGGTAGAAACAGTAGCGGCGCCAGCTTTGCCTGCGCCCTAGGCGGCGGAAGGTCCTGCCCCTGAAATCCCGCCCCCAACAGTGGCGGCGGAAGGTCCCGCCCCCAAATTTCTATGGGCGGCTGCGGTGCCGGCGCCCCCAAAATGGCTGCGCCCTAGGCAACCGCCTAGGTCGCCTAATGGATTGCGCCGGCCCTGGGTAGAAAGTACTTTAGGTCTGTTCAAGTGGAGGACATAGAACCAAAATCTCCTCTTAATTATGTGGATGCAAGCCCACTGCAAGCTGTAGGTTGCACTGATGTGGTCAAGAGCTCAATTTATCCACTCATCTGCACATATAGATATTAAACTAAGGCCATCTGCACAGATAGATATTAAACTAAGGCCTTGTCTATATTACCCACTGGACGGGCAGCAATCGTGGGGGTCGATGTATCGTGTCTAGTCTAGACATGATAAATCGACCGCTGAGCGCTCTCCCGTCAACTCCCCCAGGGTGAGAGGTGCAGGCGGAGTCGACAGGAGCGAGTCAGCCATCGACTTACTGCAGTGAAGACACCGTGGTAAGTAGATCTAAGTACGTCAGCTTCAGCTACGTTATTCACATATACTTGGGTTGAGCCCAGAGGCCAAGATCCCATTAACAGATAAAGTTCTCTCCTTTACTGATTGAACCCTTTAACCAGCACACTGAAAAGTTTCCTAAATACAGATCCCATCATCTAGTAACCCTGGCTGTGGCAGAACTGACTCCAGAGCTGTCTTTGCATTTTCCTTCCCACTGAATTACCCCTCACCTTTTATGGATCTATCTCCTGTGCACCAGATCTCTCCATTCTCCCACATGCTACCTTACCCTCACCTCTTCCACTCTACCCAGGACTGCATGTGATCCATATTCTGCTGATTAATACCTGGACTGATGTCCCTGTGGCTTAGGATACCCTTAACCAATCCTGGAATGCTCTATGAATTGGACTATAATTAATTCCACTACTTACTGTAGTTGTGCTATTAAAGTTGGGATTTAGGGCATTCCAGCCCATAAGTAATTAGGCAATACTTAAAGTTAGTACTTAAGACTGAAATAAACAACAGTAAGTTCCTGTAGCTATCACATAAATTTGTACTTATGCTAGGCTATAAAGATCTATAGAATGTGCTTATCAGTCTAGTATGGCACTTTTATTAGCACAGATACATATATATGGGGAGGGATAGCTCAGTGGTTTGAGCATTGGCCTGCTCAACCCAGGGTTGAGAGTTCAATCCTTGAGGGGCCATTTAGGGATCTGGGGCAAAATCAGTACTTGGTCCTGCTAGTGAAGGCAGGGGACTGGCCTCAATGACCTTTCAAGGTCCCTTCCAGCTCTATGAGATAGGTATATCTCCATGTATTTCAAAAACGTTGAACCAAATCCCTGCAGATGCCCTGTATCTAACATCACAAACATCAGCTAGTGACTTGTAACATTTCATAAACCCATTTGTAGCTGTTTCATGCAGGCAATCTTTCAGCAACTAGAACAGAGCAGCATTTATTTGCTGACCTCAAAGGGGACAGGTCTGTTACATTGGACCATTTCAGAAACACTATAAATAAGGCCAAGGAATGTTGCTTAACTTAAACCATAGAATAAAGCTGTTGGTTTTTTTTCAGTTGGTAACTTTAATACATCTGAGATGTCATTAGATTGGCTTCAGGCTGGTCTCTGACTTTTTTGATTCCTATCTTTGAGCTACCCCTACCTTCATACATTGGTTGAATATGATTTGGCCTCTCAGGACTGTCTGTAATCTAGGTTCTTTGAGGTCCCCCATGTATGGCTCTGAACTGTCCATCTTGGTTGACTAACGAAAGTGGAACAGCTGGAGTGCCAATCAGTTACTCCCTTCCCATAAGTGATTTTAGAGCTACATCTCGTGGCCAGACATTTTTTGTTCTCCCTTTCTTAAATTGGCCCCCTGCATTTGGTTTTGTTTGAAAAAAAGGTCAATATCATTATCCCTGTTTCACAGATGGAGAAACTGAGGCACAGAGTGGTGAAGGGACTTGCCAAAGATCCCACCAGCAGGCTAGTGGCAGAGCCAGGTCTCCTGTCCCTCATCTGTGCTCTATCCACTAGGCAACACTGCCAGCGGTGCCGTAGGCAAAATGAACCCTTTACCGCATCGCAATCACTTCCTTAGTCAGTATGACAAACTGCTAAGAAGACAAGAAACCTGAGCTACTATAATCAGCTCAAGAGTAACAGTTTGGAGGTACCTGGATAGTAAAACACTGAGAGACAAGCTGACATTTATGGTTTTAAGTACCTGCAGACTGTCCACCTGCTTTGATCTATCCTAGTTGAAGGGGCCGTTAACCACTGTAGAGTAGTCTTGGTTCATTGCATTTTGATTATGAAAGTAACTGGGCCCTTCTAGTTAATATGATCATTCTCAATGTGCATGCACACAACCATCTGAGCCTTTTCAGATTTCAAAAGAGAACCTATTTAAAGATTGAGCATGTTGGTATGGGAACGCAACTTTAGGAAGGCTCATTGCAAAGTAATTGTCAAGCTGTTAGAGCAGCAAGAGTTCTTGAAGTGAGGGGAAAGAACACCAGCTAAGTGGCTGAATCATAGTGTTACATGGGGAGGGGGGAAGCATCTTTATATTTTAAGAGTTTTGCTACATGTGCTGATGGAAGGGGGAGGGGAGAATGAGGGGAAAGTTGCAGCGTCTCTGCGAAAGAAATCCAAACCACTTTTGAAGATGGCAGAATACAAACTAAAATGTTCAGTATCGTTAATACACCGGATGATACTTATAAAAATGAAACAGACAAAATACCTAGTTTTAACTTATCCAGGTGTTGCAACAAACTAATGTGTACTACAATCTGCTGCATGTTGGGAGAACTTGGGTTCCTGTTGGGAAGTATCCTCTGCCCTTCCAGCAGGAAGTTTTAGCACTAACTGAAGCTGGGAGCATGAGGCAAGCAGAGAGGAGGCTGCTGGCCTGTAATCCTGTTCTGTTTCTCCTTACAGAATAAAACGTTCCTGGTGGTTTGTCTGAGTGGGTCTGGTCTGAGGTGAACACTCACTGGCACACCACGCAGAGCACATTGAGGAACCTCAGGCCCAGTCCCCGAAGTTCTGTAAAAGCCACAAGGCAGACGTCTCCTCCCGTGAACAGCCTCGTATCGGGATGGGGAACAGGGGTGGTGGGTTACAACTAGACTGACCCTATTGCCTCTTGTGGATTCATGAAAGGCGCCAGCTCCACAGCCCTTGCAATCATCAACAAGGGAATAGCCATGCAGCTTTCCCTCATGCTTTCCTGCCAGCATTCCCGCCTCTTAGCTGCAGGGGCCAGCCTCTTCTGGATGAGAAGGTAATTCAGTCGCTGCTCATGGCCTTTCTGTTCATGCTGCCAATTGTGATGTGGCCATCTTCCCACTAGGAACTGGACTGACACCATCACCTCATTTTTGATCACTCAACAAACTGCCAACGGCTGATGACAACCTTCAGGCACTGCCAATCAAGGCTGGATTTGAATGGCTCCATATCCCATGTTCAATCGCCTGAGCCACTTGGTCCTCAAATACAGGGGTCTTGCTGTTCCCCCCTGTGGCAGTAGGTCACTTGAAATGCCAGCATGGCCCCTGGTGAGGTGTACTTCATGCCGCACCCACACCCTATGTGTGCTTGTTTTTGCTTTCTTGACCCTCAGGAAGGAAACAGCATCATCAGACAGTATGAGTCTTTTGTTTAGATCTATCCTTTGTAATTTGACCTAGTTTTCACTTCTTGGATGACTCGTTTTTGAGGTTCAGATCATTGAAGCTCTCCAGGTGAAGCCAGGCTGGTCTCTTGCCATACTTCCCAGTTTGCTCTTGGAGGTTTAATAACGTCTCTCTAAAAAACTGCCAACTCTCTTGCACTGTTTTTCCCCTTAGCCTTGCTTCCCCAGAGATCTTACCTACCCACTCCTGGGTTTGCTAAAGTCTGCCTTCTTGAAATCCATTATCTTTATTGTGCAGTTTTCCCTCCTGCCATTCCTTAGAATCAGGAACACTATTTCATTATCACTTTCACACATGCTGCCTTCCACTTTCAAATTCTCAACTATTTCCGCCCTATTTGTCAATATCAAATCTACCTCTGGATCCTAGGTGGCATTAAGAATAAAACCTAGAGCATGTCACTACAATCGACTTGGGGCCCAAGTCCCTCCCTGACTAGGTGTCCAAGACTGAGTTTTAATTGGACTGAAGTGATGGCGGGGGGAAGGGAGAAATAACCAGAAGAGCTGGCAAAAATTCTGCCAGCCCTTTTAGCGGAGCATCTGCAGCCAGCAGTTATATAAGTTTGCAAGGTGAGTGAGGATCCTCTTCTGCAGCAACTTTTTGATGAACCAGTAGCTATGATCACAATAAGTGCTGCTTTACATTGTACGGTTACCATCCTGTAATTGAAAAGCTGCCCAGCTAACACAGAGGCCCTTTACATAAGAAAATGGTTCTGTTAGCTGCTGCATTTAATACTGTGATCTAATTAACTCTCACTTGTTAACAGATACATACACAGTACATATCAAAGCTGCTACTCATTTACATTAATGCAAAATCTAAAAATGCAACCAAACAAAAAAAAGTCAGTATTAAAAAAAAAAAAAGAGAGAACCCGTTAGTGTATCGTATGGTACAAGGAAATTGGCTTCTTACCGTGTTCTCAACCTGTAACAAGCTTTTAATCAAATCTGACTCATTCTCTCTCCCCTTACTCTTTTTTGACATTTAAAAACAAATTTACTTGAATAACACCACCCTGCTAACAGCTCCCATGTGTTTTCTTAGCAATCCCGAGGAGAGGGGCTGGAACACTTGTAGGCTTTCTTTGAGCAATTTACCAGCACTCATAAATTGTGGAATGAAGCAGTAGAAGACAGTACTTCAGTCACTTAATCAGAGAAATTGAAAAATGTGTAGGTTTATGCTATTATCTTTCACATGTAGAGGGAAAGTATGCGTTTGGCTGAGCTCTGAAATTATTGAACTAGCCAAATGAAAGCTGCTTGGCTGCCTCTGCACTAGCTTTTTCTATTACGACCTGTGTCGCTGTGTGGCTACATAGCCGTGGCTAGCCACAAATTGCCATTGTTTGAATCCAGATTAGATCGTGGTGATTCTGAGCAAAGGCGCTGAGTTTCCTTTTTCCCAGGGAATGTTCCACCCCTGCTCTGTGGCTCACTCCTCCCCTCCCCCACCTGTCCTCCTACCGCTAGCTCTTCTCCGCTCCCCGTTCCCTGAGCGCCTCCCGCCAGCCCCAGGGCCCCGCCAAACAGCTCATCGGTGGCCAGCCCAATCTGTGGCTGGTGGGTGCTTGAGGTCCAGAGCCCCAGGGAGTTGGCACCCATGATTCTGACTGTGGTCACAGTGATATCTATGGTGTGGGGCAGTGGGCCTGATCCAGCATCTATTGAAGTCAGGGGAGACTCCCATTAACTTCAGTGGACCTTAGATTGGACTCTCACTTTTAGAACCCAGTTAAAGGGAAGACAATGGAAGGTCAATACTGATAGGGTGAAAGTGACTAGATGAACACTCTATACAAAGATAGTGGCTTTGTACCTTAAAGACCAAACCTTGCTGATTTAGGAGTTGGCAGACTTATGCTTGAGCTCCCTGTGGGCTCTGCTTCATTGTGGTAGAGCATTTCCCCATCTTCTTGCACTATAAAATTACCTTACAGTGAGGTTTGAACAAGTCCTTCCAAAGCATTTAATTACTAATTTGCTATAATAGTGCATAGTTTAAAAAAAAATTAAAAAATCCAAGGGTGAAATCCTGTCAATGGCAAAACTCCTATTGATTCCAATGGGATCAGGATTTCACCCACCACATCCTGGAAGGGATCTAAAATACTTGTGCTTCAGGGCTTAAGGCAGACTCTAACTCTTGAAGGTTAGGAAGAAATTGCCTGGGAGCAGGTTACTCCATCCCCACTGCAGGGTTTCCCACACCTTCTGCAGCATCCAGTACTAAGCTGCTGTCAGTAACAGGATACCGGACGAGATGAGCCAGGCTGGCAATCCCTGTGTTACTGAAGTTAAAACTGAATTATTGGAAGCCAAAGCTGCCATCTTACACATCAGCAGTAACAAAAGGGCACAAAGTCTTAGTTGTTTATTATTACTTTCAAATCAATAGCTGAGGACTCTTTTATAAGTCAAGCTATTGGAAGGTATTGTACTGTATCTTCCTTGCAGCCAAACAGAGGAGTTAATAAATACTGACGACAGACAGCATAGTTCAGCTAAAACGGCCCAACAGCAGAGAATACATTTAACTGCACTTTGCACTTGCACTCAACAAACCCTATATGCATAAAAGCTTTCTATTACCATTGTTGTTGGTTTTTTGTTTTTTACTCTGAAAAAAATACTGAAACAGTAAACAGCTTGTTGGGAATGGCTGCTTCCATCTATGAATCTAGTACACAAGCACTTCGATCAAAGTCTGGCATTTGGGCGGAAGTAAAATGGATACAGAGCAGAATGGAAAATTTCTCTGGACAGACTGAAGAGAGGACTGACCATCTCCTGTGAGGCATGGAAAGAAGAAAAAAACGGTTACCTGCCTTTTCAGAACTGTTGTTNCTCTGGACAGACTGAAGAGAGGACTGACCATCTCCTGTGAGGCATGGAAAGAAGAAAAAAAACGGTTACCTGCCTTTTCAGAACTGTTGTTCTTTGAGACAGGGCCGGCTCTAGCTTTTTTGCTGCCCCAAGCAAAAAAAAAAAAAGGGGGGGGGGAGGGAGGGGGGGGGGCGGCCAGGCTGCCGAAACAAAAAAACAACAACAGGGCGGCCGGGCTGCCAAAACAAAAAAAAAAAAACCACAAAAAACCAGGGCGGCCGGGCTGCCAAAACAAAAAAAAAACCCACCACAAAAAAACAGGGCGGCCGGGCTGCCGAAACAAAAAAAAAACCCACAAAAAAAAAGGGGGGGGGGAGGGGGGGGAGGGGGGTGGGGGGCAGGGGGCATTTACCTCAGGGTGGGGGGGGGCTCCTCAGCTCCCACTGGTGTGGCCCTGCAGCTCCGAGGCAGAGGGGCCACGGGGCTCCATGTGCTGCCCACACCCACAGGCCCCGCCCCAGCAGATCCCATTGGCTGCAGTTCCCGGCCAATGGTCGCTGCGCAGCCGGTACTTGTGGCGGGAGCTGTGTGTGGAGCCCCCTGCCCCTACCGCCACCTAGGAGCTGCAGGGACACGCAGAGCCAGGTAGGGAGCCCATGCCAACCTCCTCCCCCCCGCACCAGTGGAGTTCCCAGGCAATATGCCATGACCCGCCCCACTCCACCGGCACCAGCGCAGTCCCGGGCCACCTCCCCCAGCACCCGCGGCCTCCTGCCCAAGTTTTAGTCAGGGGTATATGGTACAAGTCATGGGCCGGTCATGGGCCATGAATTTTTGTTTACTGTCCGTGACCTGTCCATGACTTTTACTAAAAATACCTGTGACTAAAACATAGCCTTAGTCATGATCGCCAGAGGGGCCACCTTTGCCCGATTGTATCAGCAGTGAATGCAGGCAGTGATCCAGGAAGAACTGCAGGGTGTAGTCCAAAGATGGTATGTCGAGCACCCAATGGTCCGAGGTCAGCCGCAACCAGGCCAACGGGAAGGGGCGCAGGCGGTTGAGAAGAGCAAGAGGGTGGATCCTGGGAAGTGACTGAGGTACCGTCCTCGGACACACCCTCAAAATGCCTGCTTCTGGCTTCTGGAAGGGCCAGGCTGGGCAGACGAACAGGAAGACGAAGGGTGTCACCACTTAAACCCCTTATCTCTGTCCTTTTTCCTGTAGATGCTTGGTCAGGTAGTCCCCCAGGACCTAGACTGGGGAGGCAGAGGACGAAATGACTTCCTAGCCTGCTGAGGACCATGAAGGCTCAAGGAGCGGAGAGTGGCATGGGAGTCTTTAAGGCCGTGGAGCCTTGCATCAGAGAGCTCAGAGAAGAGCCCTGCTCCCTCAAATGGGAGGTTTTGATGCATGGTCAGAAAGGGTTAAACATCCTGCAAAATAAATAACCCTCCAAAGACATGTGGAGGGATAATGTTTGTGTATTTACATATATATGAGTAGGGTAAAATGCTGTGATCTCTTAATACAGGCCAGGCAAATGATGCTTGAGTTTAGTGTGGGAAAGACTGTTAAAATTCTTTTTTCAAAGTTAGTTGAAAGTGCAGTGTGGGCTGGACCATCCATAATAACCAGAGCTGACACACATTGAGTGAAGAAGGGTTCTGCAGAACATTCAATCACAGCCAGTGCTCTTTCAGATTGCAAATGTCGTTTCTTTTTAGGCTAGCATATTTAAGTGCTATATATAGAAAAAGCTATGGTTCTTCTTCGAGTGCTTGCTCATGTCCATTCCTTATTAGGTGTATGTGCTCCCACATGCATCGGTGCCGGAAGTATTTCCCTCAGCAGTATCCGTAGGGGACCGGCTCTGGCGCCCTCTGGAGTGGTGCCCGCATGGCACGGTATAAAGGATGCCGCTGGCTCCTCCCACCCTCAGTTCCTTCTTGCCGCCAGTGACAGTGCTGGAACGTCTGCTGCTTCGGCTAGCATGGATTCCTTCTCTGTTCTTACGAACTTTGAAAACCTGTAATATAGTTGTATACAGAGCGCCGCCAGCTTTTTTGCCGCCCTAGGCGGCGGAAGGTCCCACCCCCGAAATGCCGCCCCAGACAGAGGCAGCGGAAGGTCCCGCCCCCAAAATACCGACGACGACCGGGGCAGCCGGCGCCCCCCAAATGTTAGCGCCCTAGACGACCGCCTAGGTCGCCTAATGGGTTGCGCCGGCCCTGGTTGTATATAGTTAGTAGTTTCTTGGTGACCCTTAGTAATAGTTCTCAAACTCTTCATTAGTCCTGAACAGGACTCAGCCGAGGGACTGGGCATGCCCCGGCCCCCAGGCTTTAAGCCCTGCAACTGTTGTAAACGGCCTATGCCTGTCAGCGATCCACATACCAGCTGCCTAAGGTGCTTAGGTGAAGGGCACATAAGTGACAAGTGCCGTATCTGCAAGTCCTTTAAACCTAGGACAAAGAAGGAGCGTGATATCCGTCTGAAAGCGCTCCTAATGGAGTCGGCACTCACTCCGGCACCAGAGCAGCGGTCCAACTCCACACCGAGCATGTGGCCTCTGTGCGCAGTGCTCTCCCAGCGCTGTCCACAACCTGGCACCGGTCTCCCTCCATGGCTCCGGTCAAGAAGCCGAAAAAGACTGAGGGGAAGATCTCCTACCTCCCGTACAGGAAAGGAGAGGGCTGGGGATGAGCCACGACCCGTGTCAGGGAGCTCAACATCCCCCTCGGAAAGTCAGGCCCCAGTTCAAGTTGAGCTTTGCAGCCCAACCCATATTTCGCCTGCAACTCTGGATAGCAGTGCAGGCCCCGGCCAGCTTCAGGTGCTGGTGATGCCGAAAGCCCTTCAAGCAGCTCAGGAGATCCTGATGCTCTCGGTGCCGCCCACACCAGCTCCAGTGGTACCCCGATCTCAGGGAACACCCGCGTTGGGATCTATGCATGTGTCCCCATCTCAGGGGCACCATTCCCCATCGAGAGGGACTTCCCACCATCGCTCACCCACCCGGAGCCATCACACCTCGGGGACTGGAGAGGCAGGCTCAGCAGAGCCCTCTTTGGTCTCCGTACCGGGGGCACTGATGGAGTGACTCAAGGCGTACCTCGCCGGTAGATTGGCGCAGACCCTCTGAGGCACGTGCCACCTGGCAAGAACTCCGGGACCAGCCCTGACCGTCTCCAAGGGCCCAGTACCAATCACGGGACCGATTGAGGATCAGGGATTGCAGATCGCTGGGCCGTCATCGCCCGTTTCCTAGCAGTAGATTGCCCTACTCAGGAAGATCCTCCCGGCAACTGGCCCGTATTAGCTCCAGGTCCAGTTTGATGTCCCGGTACCATTTGAGTAGCGTGAGGTGTGGATCGCTGGGTGTCTGATGCAGATCTGCCCAACGCCATCGGTCCCCGAGATCCTGATGAAGACGCCAGTCTCGCTCGGACAGGTTGGCTTCGGGACACAGTGACCAGCACTAGTCGGACAAGTGCCACCGCTCTGCCTGATCCTGGTCGCCCGGTATTGACCACTCCGTTTATACCTCCGGCATGGAGCGAGGTTCCCTGACCGTGGGACAAGCCCCAGTACCCATTGTTCAGCCTACATCATCAGCACTGAAACTTGTCCCATGGTCCCAGGTGCGGTAGCCGGTGCCATGGTACCCGTGGAACCCTTGGGGGTGCACCCAACCTTCACAGGCTGCCCAGTCGGTATTGGGAGCCTTGGAGAGGCCAGTGGCCTCGGTATCCCATCCCCCTCCAGTGCTCGAGGCTTCGGGGGGGTAAGACCCCACAGGTCCAGGAGGACCCAGGGGAGCAAGCTTCTGGACCACCAATGGACGTGGAGGTTCCCGTGGCACTAGCATCGTCCTCGTCAGATGAGGCTATCATGGGGCCCCCTCACCCAGTTCCTCAGGATGACGCCAAAGAGCACCAGGAACTTTTGAAGAGGGTCGCTTCCAACCTGGGGCTTCAGGCAGAGCCCTCGGACTCTCTGTTTGATGTCCTCTGCTCCTCAGCTCCTGCCAGGGTGGCCCTACTGCTTCATGAAGGGGTTTCCAAAATCACTAATCTCCTGTGGCAGCCCCCCTCTTCCCTGGCCCCATCTCTAAAAGGGCTGAACACAAGTACTTTGTGCCAATCAAGGGACATGGGTACTTGTACTCCCACCCTGCCCCCAATTCCCTTGTGGTAGAGGCAGTTAACCACAAAGAGAGGCAAGGACAACCCGGGGCCAACCCCGAAAATAAAGACTCAAAGAGGCTGGATCTCTTTGGACGTAAGATTTATTCATCTTCCAGCCTTCAGCTGAGAGTGGCCAACCACCAAGCCCTCCTTGGCCGATATAACTTCAATATGTGGCAAGCCATGGCCAAGTTTGAAGGGTCAACTCCCCGAAGCTTCCAAGAAGGAGTTCCAAGCGATCCTCGATGAGGGCACGACCACAATCAGGGTGGTCCTCCAGGCGGTGTCAGACGCCACTGATGCTGCTGCCTGCACCATGGCTTCCACTATCTCCATGCAGCGAGCCTCCTGGCTGCTCCTCTCTGGGTTGTCCTCTGAGGCTCAGTAGTCAATGCAGGACTTGCCCTTTGATGGCTGAGCCCTATTCACGTAGCAAACGGACAGCAAGTTGCATGGCCTCAAGGATTCCCGCACCACCCTGAAAACCCTGGGTCTCTACATCCCAGTCCTGGCGCATAAGCAGTTCAAACCACAGCAGCCACAGGGCCAGGGGAGCCAGCCTTGGCAAGACCAGCCCCACAAATGAGCCAAGGGCTACAAGCGCCACCTGAGCCACCCGCCAAACTGTCATTTTGAGGGTCCGCCTGAGGGCGATCTACCAGACTATCCCCCAGATCCATCTGTCCCAGTGTTCTCCAACCACCTTTCCCTTTTCCTCCCTGCTTCGACCGCTATAACCTCAGACCAATGGGTCCTCAGCACAGTGGAGTTCCTTTCTAACCCCTCCTCCAGTTCCTTTCTAACCCACCCCCCATCCACCTTCCCCGTTCCTCTTCAGGGACCCCTCTCACGAGAGAGTCTCCTCGCACAGGAAGTACAGAGATTACTACAGCTGGGTGCGATGGAAGAAGTTTCTCTTGAATACCAGAAAAAGGGGTTCTAATTCCCAGTAATTTTTAATCCCAAAGGCCAAGGGCGGTCTACAGCCCATCTGGACCTGCGAGACCTCAACAAGTACCTAAAGAAGTTAAAGTTCCGCACAGTCTCCCTGGCTTCTATCTATTATCCCCTCCTTGGATCCGGGAGACTGGTATGCCGCTTTTGACTTGAAGGACACATACTTCCACATAGCGATCTTTCAAGGACACAGACGCTTCCTCCAGTTTATGGTGGGGCCCCACCACTAGCAGTTTGCGGTCCTCCCATTCAGTCTGGCAACAGCACCCAGAGTTTTTACCAAGTGCACGTCGTGGTAGTGGCTTACCTCAGGCGCTGGGGTATCCAAATCTACCCGTACCTCGACGACTGGCTTGTCATGGGCAGCTCCAGGTCTCAAGTCCAAAGGCATGTTGCGGTGCTTCAAGCCACGTGCCGCTCTCTGGGCTTACTGGTAAACAACAAAAAGTTGACGTTAGAGGATAGAGTTCATTGGAGCAGTGCTGGACTCAACCTGCGCCAGGACGTTCCTGCCGCTAGAAAAGTTCCACACATTGACGAACCTCATTGCAGAAGTCTTCATGTTCCCTTTGACTGCAGCCAGGGTCTGTCTGCACCTGCTGGGTCACAGCACTTACGTGGTCTGCCATGCCAGGCTCTGGATGTGGCCCCTGCAACAATGGCTGGGGACGGTCTATTCCCAGTCCTGAGACCTCCTGGAAAAGATTGTTACCATTCCCCAGGTGATACTCACCTCGCTGCGATGGTGGACCGACCGCAGGACAGTCCTGGAGGGGGTTCTGTTCAACAACCCCCCTCACTCCATTGAGTTGGTGTCGGACACCTCGGACCTTGGCTGGGGTGCGCATCTCGGCGACCTCCAGACTCAGGGGATGTGGTCCCCGGAGGAGGCAAAGTTGCACATAAATGTCAAAGAGCTCTGAGTCCGGCTGGTGTGTGGAGTCTTCCTGCCCCACCTGTTGGGCAAGGTGGTATGAGTCCTAATGGACAACACAGCCTCAATGTTCTACATCAACAGGCAAGGGGGAGCATGCTCGTTGGTTCTCTGTCAAGAGGCACTCCATCTATGGGACTTCTGCATCAGTCATGAAATCCACCTGGAAGCTGGTCACCTTCCTGGTGTCAAGAATATTCTGGCGGACCAGCTCAGCGGGGACTTCTCCTCTCACCACAAGTGGTCGCTCCATCCAGAGGTAGCCTGCATGATCTTCCAAAGGTGGGGAACTCTCCAAGTGCACCTGTTCACTACCAGACAGAACAGGAAATGCCACCGGTTTTGGTGTCGGCATGGTCTGAGCAAGGGCTCCCTCTCCAGGCTCCCTCACCACCCCAGGAGGAAGGCATCGATGTACGCATTCCGTCCGATTCCACTATCAGCAGGGGCCTGGCAAAGATAAGGGTCAAGAAGCCGAAAAAGACTTGATCGCCCTGGCGTGGCCTCATCAGCACTGGTTTGGCATACTCATGAACTTGTTAGTGTCCTCTCCCTGGCCCCTGCCCAACCAACCGGACCTGCTTTCACAGGACCACGGTCGGCTCTTACACCCCAACCTTGAGTCCCCCCACCTCATGGCGTGGATGCTGCGTGGCTGAACCCAGAGGAATAGACCTGTTCGGAAGGAGTCCAGGAGGTCCTCCTGGGGAGTAGGAAGCCTTCAACTAGACTGACTTACCTGGCTAAGTGGACAAGATTTTCCCACTGGGCGTCTGAACGTGGCATCTCTCCCTTGTGTTCTTCCATACAGGCTATCCTGGACTACCTGCTCCATTTGAGGAACCAGGGCTTGGCACACTCTTCCATTAGAATGCATCTTGCGGCCATCTCTGCTTTTCACCTGCCGATCCAAGGACAGACGGTGTTTGTCATGATGGTCAGATTCTTGAGAGGGCTCGAGAGCCTCTTCCCGCAGGTACAGACTCCTGTCCTGCAGTGGGATCTTAACTTAGTCCTCTCTAGGCTCACTGGCCCGCCCTTTGAGCCGCTGGGTTCCTGCTCCCTTTCCCAGCTGTCATGGAAGGTCGCGTTCCTTGTGGTGGTGACATCGGCAAGACGAGTCTCTGAACTTACAGCTTTGACCTCAGAACCGCTGTAGACGGTCTTCTGCAAAGACAAGGTTCAGCTGTGGCCCCACCTGGCCTTCCTCTCGAAGGTGGTATCTACCTTCCATCTGAGCCAGGACATCTTCCTCCCAGTGTTCTGTCCCAAACTGCACAAGACCAGCGAAGAGAGACATCTTCACCTGCTGGAAGTCCAAAGGGCCTTGGCTTTTTATTTAGAACATACAAAGCCTTTCCATAAATCAACTCAGCTCTTCATTGCTACGGCGGATAGGATGAAGGGCCTCCCTGTGTCCTCGCAGAGGATTTCCAATTGGATCTCCTCGTGCATAAGGACCTGTTACGACGTGGCGGGGGTCCCACCGCCGCCGATTGTCAGAGCCCACTTGACGAGAGCACAGGCATCTTCAGCGGCTCTCCTGGCGCACATCCCTATCCAGGACATCAGTAGAGCTGTAACGTGGTCCTCTGTCCACACGTTCACGGCTCATTATGCCATCACTCAGCAGGCCAGGGACGACGCTGGGTTCGGCAGAGCTGTGTTGTAATCTACACATCCGTGAACTCCTACCCACCTCCATAGGTACTGCTTTGGAGTCACCTAATATGGAATGGACATGAGCAAGAAGAAAAGACAGTTACCTTTTCCGTAACTGGTGTTCTTTGGGATGTGTTCCTCAAGTCCATTCCACAACCTGCCCTCCTTCCCCACTGTTGGAGTTTCTGGCAAGAAGTAACTGAGGGTCGGGGAGCCAGCAGTGCCCCTTATACTGTGCCATGTGGACGCCACTCCAGAGGGCACCAGAGCCGGTCCCCTACGGATACTGCTGAGGGAAAAACTTCCGACACCGGTGCATGTGGCGAGCACATACACCTAATATGGAATGGACATGAGCAACACATCTTGAAGAACACCACTTACGGAACAGGTAACTGTCTTTTCTTAGTTTATACAAGTCATTGCCCTATAAAGCTCATTAGAAAGAATGTTTAGCATTCTTAAGGATAGCCTCAGTGACAGAGTCCCTCTAGAGATTGGTTTGTCCAAATAAAGTTTGCACAAGAAGTTCTCTGATGGAAATCATTAGAGCTAGTCAACATTTTTCAATCTTTATTTCTTAAAATTGACAATTTTTAAACACACATGGCTAAGCTGACCAAAATCATTTTCTAAATATTTCTTATTTTGAACAAGAAAAAGGAAACTTGATTTTAAAAATGATAAAAATGTAAAAAAATTAATTGTAATTTTTTTTTAAAAAGCGTGCGACAAGCTCTTGAAGCCAGGTACTAGAGAAGCTTCAAATAAAAGCCTTCGGTAGATCAGTAATATGAGATAAGGAGTTGTTCATTCAAAAGTTGGCGTTCAAGATGACATTTGAAAAAGGAATCACTGATCAGATTGATTTTCATTAAAATGATGCTCCTCCCATTCAATCAATGTAGATTTGGTTCTTTTTTATATTATTTAAAATAATTTAAAATTCTCAAATTGCAGACTTCTTTTATTTACTCGCTCAGTTAAGGTGTGTAAGGTATATAAATGTCTCATCAAATTTCACTCTCAGGGCACTCCAGCAGTGACTTGCAATGCCAGCAAATTGCCTATCAGAACTTCCAGTACTAGGACAGAGAAAAAAAGAATGTTGCTAGTTTTTACTTAACATGATATTATAAATCCCAGCCTTGTTTAATTTAATACCAAATGAAGGATGTAACAGAGAGAGAGAGAGCTGGTTTGGTAAACCACTGAAAGAATGAAATTTCACCAAAAAACGGAAACGTTCCATGAAAATGTTTGAAGATTTTTTTCTCTCTCTCTTGCCAACTCTGTAAACAGAAATCGGAAGTAGATGGAAGTTTTTATATGATCAGGACTTGGAAGCATTAAAAATACTGGACTGATTTTAAAATAAGACAATTTCTAAAGTAAAACTTGTTCAGCACCACTGAAATTGACCCTTTGGATTTAAGTAAATGAAATTCTAAAAGATTATGGCTCCAATCCTCCACTGAGTTCAATTAGATTCCCACTGAAGTCAATGAGACACTGTTTGGACATAGGGGTCTGTGTGAGCAGATCCCCATGGAGAATTGGTGTCTGTAAGAGGATAATGTCAAGAAATCCTGGCAAAGAGAGGGCTTTGATTTCAGTGACTGTTAACTGAACTCTCTTTATATGCACTAAAGGTTTTTTAAAGCCACAGCATATCTAAAAGTATTCCTAATTTAAATTCCTAAACAGCCTAGTTTCTAATTTGTGTGACAATGAAAGTTTTTCAAGGCCAAAAGTTATATGAAACTTGTATCAATATATTTTACTGATTCATTTCATACATCTATTCTGGTACCTAGCTGTCATTTATCATATTAGAAACCTTCTGTTTAAACCATGCTCCTATTTAAAAATATCTATGATCAGGCTCAATTTAAATGCAAAGCAAATTACAGTACATTCCCTAGCAAATAACTTTTCTTCCATCCATTAATCTCCAGAATGCAAGCTGATTTCAGTGGCATAATATAATTTTACAAAACAATTGGGAAGGGGGTGAGTGGGTGGGGAAAGAGCTACAATTTTACCTGGTAACTGATTGCTTAAAACCATAAACAGAACTGATCAGGGCGGGGAAGTGGAAATTGCTAAAAGGGAAATTTGTGCTACCCTTTCTCTCCAAGCCTTTATATAAAATCCAGGAAATCAAAGAAATGAATTTTAACAAACACTTTGCTACCCATGGGTTTTTGAGAAAATAATTTATCTCCCACATATATTTACTTCATTTAATGTTACCAGTCACTATTTCATGTTAAATATATGCAGTGATTATGAAATGTTTCTTTAGGTTGATCTTAATGATTAAACCTTTTTGCATCTTTGCTTTAAAATTAGCTGCTTATAATTTCACAAACCCTTCCCTGCCATTTTAATTTGCCTTTTCCCATACTGAAATATAGATTGTTTAAAAGCGTTAGAGCTAGTGATGATCTGAATTTAAGTCTGTACTTCAGCTGTTAGAAATTAAATGACGTAACTGCAGTAGCGGCGCCAGCTTTTCCGGCGCCCTAGGCGGCGGAAGGTCCCGCCCCCAAAATGCCGCCCCCAACAGCGGCGGCGGAAGGTCCCGCCCCCAAAATTGAACAGACGGCCGGGGCGCCGGCACCCCCAAAATAGCAGTGCCCTAGGCGACCGCCTAGGTCGCCTAATGGGTTGCGCCGGCCCTGCATAACTGGCAAAAAAACTCAGACAGTGGCATCTGGCTGAGGAATGGGGACCTCGTTAGAGATTGGGATAAACAAGTGTGAAAAGGCTTCTACGTTTATTAAGTCTATAAAAGACAAGGTTATGCACCTGTAACTGGAGGTTCTTCGAGATGTGGGGTCCCTGTTTGTATTCCAAATGCAGGTGTGCTTGCGCACCATGCGCCAGAGCTGGAAAATTTCTGTAGCAGTGTCCATTGACCCACATGAGCGTCGTACATAGCCTCGTGTTCCAGGTGAGGTTATATGAGACTTTGAGGGACGACACCCCCTTAGTCACCCTCTTACTGCTGAGAAGTGCAGTCTGCAGCAGAGGGGACAGAGAACGGGTATTGGAATACAAATAGGGACCACACATCTGAAAGAACGGCCATTTACAGGTAAGTAACCTCCTCTTCTCCTTCAAGTGCTGATCCCTAGCTGTATCCAAACGCGAGTAAGTAGCAAGCAGTGATCAGCACAGAGAGGGGTGCATGGATGCAAGAAGTATCACAGTCTGCAGGACCGCTCTTCTGCCGCCCCCTGGGCAATGGAGTAATGGGTCCTGAAGGTATGCATGGAATGCCACGTCGTCACCCAGCAGATGTCGTGCCAGGATACGACCACCAGGGAGGTGGAGGTGGCTGGCTGCGCCTGCATTGAGTGCGCTGTGATCCGGCCAGGTGGCATGGTGGTGGACAACTTGTAGCATGCACAGATGCAGGCAGAGACCCACTTCGAGATACAATGGGAGGAGAGGGCCTGACCTCAGGATCCATCTGCAATGGACATGAATAGGCATGGAGAGGCATGAAAGACAGGCTCTGTCAAGGTAAAACACAAGTGTGCGGCGGATGTCGAGTGAGTGCAGGGTCCTGTCTGCAGGAGTGGCATGCACCTTAGGATGGAAGACTGGGAGGTGAATTGACTGGTTGAAGTAGAACTCCGAGACTACTTTCAGGAGGAATTTGGCGTGAAGGCATGTATGGGGAGGGGGAGTCAGCCATCATGGCTGTCAATTCGCTGACCTGCCGAGCGGAAGTGATAGCCACGAGCAAGATGACCTTCATGGAGGGGTGGGAGAGAGAGCATGTGGTTGGAGGCTTGAAGGGGGGTCTGGTGAGGGTGGAAAGCACAAGATTGAGGTTCCGAGGGGGGCGAGGGCGGGGTTGACCATTGGTGGGAAGCTGTTCAGCAGCCCCTTCGGGAAGTGGGCGGTGGTAGGGTGAGTAAATACCAAGCACCCGTCCACAGGGGGGAGGAAGGAACTAAGCACTGCCAGGTGGACCAAGACAGAGCTGAGGGTAAAGCCTGAAGTCTTAAGCTCCAGGAAGTAGTCCTGGATGGTAGGGATGGAGATGGTGTCGAGGAGGGGGTGATGGTGCTGAGCCCAGGAGGTGAAATGTTTCCATTTCTCCACTCAGCGTGTTCTTGTGGAGGCCTGTCTACTGTGCATAAGGATGTGGTGCATTGGCGTCGAATAGGCATTGTCTACACGCGAGCCCTGTCCAAAAAGCCAGGCTGTGAGGCAAAGAGGGCCAGGATTGGAATGGCAGATTCTGTCCTGGTCGAGGAGGTCCAGGACTGCTCAGAGGGGGAGTGGGTAGTGGGCAGCGAGTCTGAGAAGATCTGCAACCCAAACTGATGGGGCCAGAACAGAGCTACCAGTATGACCATGGCCCAGTCCCAGCAGATCTTCCAGAAGACCTGGAGAATGGGGGGGGGGAGGGCGGGGGGACGGGAGGTGTAATGGAATTCACCCCGCGGCCCACTGGGAACAGGAGAGTGGGAACTTGCAGTTGTTGTGTGTGACAAAAAAGGTCCCAGTGAGGGGTGCCCCAGGTATGGCAGATGGAGCGGAGAGTGGGGTTGTGGAGCTCCCACTTGTGATTAAGGTACCGGGTCTGGCTGAGCACATTGGCCAGGGAGTTTTGCATGCCTGGGAAGTACACCGTGTGGAGTGTGACATGGTGGTGGATACACCTGTTCCAGAGGCAGATGGACTGTGCACAGAGTGACAGGGACTTGGTGCCCCCCTGCCTGTTGATGTAAGCCACCACTGTTGTACAGTTGGAGAGGAGCCGAACATGACAGGCGTGGATGAGCAGCAGGAACATGGGGCGGGCCAAGCGAACTGCCTGCAGCTCCAAGACATTGATGTGCATGTGGCCTGGTGCTGAGTCCTAACCCCTAGGTGGTGTGCTCGTTCAGGTGATCATCCCAACTGGCAAGGGAGAGGTCCATGGGCCGAGTGGTGGTCACGACAGGAGCAGAGAAGGGGGTGCCAATCAGCACCTCAGAAGGGTCGATCCACCAGACAAGGGAGGCCAGAACAACGAACGTGGAGTCCAGGTGAGCATTATGGGATCTGAATACCGATAGGAGCCATATCTGGAAGCAACGCAGGTGCAAGCAGGCATGTGGCATCACATGGGTGAAGGCCACCATGTGCCCGAGGAGGCACAGACAACACACCATACCATGGTGCGTGGGTTGCAGCATAAGTCCACCACCACAGCTGTCAGAGCAGCAAAGAGGTCTGCCAGGAGAAAGGCATGAGCCACCATGTAATCCAGGCATGCGCTGATGAAGTTGATTGTCTGCATTGGGACAAGTACCGATTTCTCCTGGGCGATACAGAAACCAAGAGTGGTGAGGAGAGAGTGGAGTGCACAAATGGCGGACGTAATCTCGGCATGGGAAGGCGCAACCATAAGCCAGTATCCAAATAAGGGAACACTGAGTACCCCAGATGCCTCAACTGTGCTGCCTCGCCCATGAATACTTTTGTGAAGACCCTTGGGGCCGTTGTGATGCCGAAGGGGAGAACTCTGAACTGGTAGTGGTTGTCACCCATGTGAAAGTGAAGAAATTTGTGGTGGTCTGGGTGGAAAGTTTTCATATCGAGAGCTGCACACCAGGCTCCCTGGGGAAGGGAGGGAATTATCGATGAGAGTGTCACCATAAGGAACGTGGCCTTTCTGATGAAGGTACTGAGGAGGTGGAGATCAAGTATAGGGCTCCTCTTCCCTTTTTTGAGATGAGAAAGTACAGATAGAGTCCCCTGCCGACTAAGAAGTCGAGCAGCAGTTCTATTGCGCCCTTCGCGAGAAGGGCATTCACCTCGTGTTGTAGGAGGTTGTGAAAGGAGAGACCCCCAATAGGCATCCGGGGGGGGTGTGTCCCCAGTGTGGAGAGAAGGTGAGAAATCATACAGCATGATTACTCTATCGATCTCTAGGACCCAACGGTCCATAGTGATCTTGCTCTAGTTGTGGGTGAATGGGGCAAGACGGTCCTCAAAGGTGGCATGATGGCCGGGGTGATGGCTTGGGATTGGGAGGCTTGCAACTTTTGACTTGCACATCAAAATGGGACCTTGGGTTACTGCCAGGCCAAAGAGGAAGAGGTGGCTGTGGCAGGGGCCAAAGGGGACCCACTGGAACTGATGACGCTTCTGCAGGGGTTCCTGGTATTGGTGATAGGTGACCTGATATGGTGCAAATGACCAGGGATGGAAGGATTGCTGCTGTTTCCAATGCGGCGCTGGGGTGTATATCCTGAGAGACCAAAGCATCACCCTCGAGTCCTTCAGGGAGCAAAGGGACTCGTCCGTCTTCACTGAGAAGAGCTTGTCCTTGATGAAGAGGAGGTCTTTGATAGGGTCTGGACCTCCTGCGGTAAGCCGAAGGACTGCAGCCACGACACCTGGCACATGACAACACCTTGTGGCAAGGGAGCAGGAAGTCGTGTCTGCGGCATCAACAGCAGCTTGGAGGCTCACCTTGGCCGCCAGGTGGCCTTCCTCCACCAGGGCTTGGAAACATCGCCCTTTGTCCTGCGGCAGGTCGCCGAGTAACTCTGCTAGCTTGGCATAGTTGTTGAAGTCATACTTAGTCAGCAGAGCTTGGTAGTTGGCAATCTGAAACTGCAGCACCATGGAGGAGTAGACCTTATGGCCCAGGAGGTCTAGGCGTTGGGCTGGCCGATCCAGAGGGGTAAAGCTGTATGAGTGCTGTCGTGCCCGCTGGGTCGCCAGGAACACCACCAAGAAAGTGTGCGTGTGTGGGGGGGAGCAGGTGGGAGAAGAGAAAGTCTACCCTCTTCANGCAATCTGAAACTGCAGCACCATGGAGGAGTAGACCTTATGGCCCAGGAGGTCTAGGCGTTTGGCTGATCGATCCAGAGGGGTAAAGCTGTGTGAGTGCTGTCGTGCCCGCTGGGTCGCCAGGAACACCACCAAGAAAGTGTGCGTATGTGCGGGGGAGCAGGTGGGAGAAGAGAAAGTCTACCCTCTTCGAGGGGACACAGTACCGGCATTCTGCCCTTTTGGGCATGGGGGCACAGGAGGCCAGCGTGTGGCGGACTGCTTGTGCAGGCTGCAGAATAGCATGGTTAATGGGTAGCATAATGTGAGATGGTCCAAGGGGCTAAAGGATACAACTGGTGATGTTGGTCCTGTACTGCCTCCAGGGGTACGCCCAATTCAATACCAACCCTCTGCAGCAGCTCCTGGTATTGCTTCTGATTATCTGGAGGCAAGAGGGCAGGCGGGACTCAGGTGTCATCTGGAGAAGAGGTGGCAGCCATAGGAACTGGTGGAATCGGCAGTACCAGCTCCGCTTCAGGATTGGAGCTCGACAATTCTGGTGCAGGCGCCAGGACAGAAGGATGTAAGGCCTAAGAAGGCAGCTCTGGCTGGAGGTAAGGGTACCAGGTCAGCCAGTGCAGCCAAGGGGTCAGGGTCCTGGGGGTATGGTGGGCCCGAAGGGTACCGGTACCAAGGTGGTGGTGTGGGGATATTCCCCGATGGGTCCAATGTCCGTGCAGGGGAGCCCGAGATTTGCCTGGAAATGGGAGAGAAGGATGATTCTGTCTCCGAGAAGGCGTCAAAGCCTGAGGTCCAGTAGCAAGGGAGCCTTTGGTATGGGTGGTCTGCGACTGAGGGCCAGGTAGGGCTCCTGCACCAGGAGAAGCTGTGTGTCCGCTAGAGTGGGGGGTTCTGGTAATGCAACCATGGAGAAGGCAGGTAGGGTAGGTCTAGGTGTGCCGAAGGAAGGAGGGGTCAACACGTTCAGGGGACGTCTCTAGGACAGCCGGAGGAGCACGGTGGTGTCTCTGGTGTGGAGTGTGGAGACGCTGGCTGCACTGGTGGTGTGTACCCTGGAGCGGTCCCAATGGGAGGCTGGTGAGTTGGGCAGTGGTATCGTCACATCTCTCTTCCCCTTAGGTTTACCCTCAGAATAGGGAAGCTTAGGCAGCGGCACAGCAGGGTCCCCACATGACGTCACGCCTGGCCTGGTATGTCTTGGGAACGGAATGCTGCACTTGGCGGCAGTTCACGATGGGGACTTGCTGCTATGCTCATGAAAATGTTTGTGGCTCTCATGTTTGGGCTTGTCCTGCACTGGGGGTACCACTGGATCTGGGGCATGGTATGTGCGAGGTGGGGTACTCACTGCCAGTGAAGAGTGGGGCACCGCCAGATCCGAAGGTCCTGGGTTGGACTGTACGTGCAGCCGGAAAGCCTACTCCATGAGGAATTTACGGAGGTGGAGCAGACAAGCCTCGTGGGCCTGCGGTGGGAAGGATCTACAAGCATCGCAGCGAGATATGTTTCCCCGAGTCAGTAAAGGCAACATTGGTGCTCGTTGCTCACTGATAATGAGCGAGGGCACCACACACAATTTTTGAACCCCAGAATGCAGGGCATAGTCCCCTGGAGAACTTGGTGGGAGCCGGGCCCCGAGCAGGGTGAGCGGAGACTAACTACACTAATTACAAGAAAACAAGAACAACGAACGATGTAGAATGGACGAGAACGCTCTTGCAGCCAAGCTACAAGCATGGAGGAACGAGGATTCTGACACCCACTATGTGACGGTAAGAGGGAACTGTCGTCCTGCACAGCCTCATATAACCTCACCTGGAACACAAGGCGACGTACAATGCACATGCAGGTCAACAGACACTGCTACAGAATCTTCCAGCTCTAGTGCATGGCATGCTGTTAAGAGAAGATTCCTCACAGTTGTGGGTTCACTGTACAGGTTTCAAAATGAACCAGAATAAGATAGCTAGAAGGACTCTTTTCCTCACACCAGCCACCACGTTTTAAAATAGAGGGGCTACTTGATGATCCCTCAAAGTTATCTGCACTGATTCAAGATTGGACCTCCTTTCTCTCTCTGGGTCTGTATTGACACTTCACAGTCCTACCCAAGTGAGGGGCAACACTTCCCTGCCCTGCTCCTGGGACAGGGCAGGAATGAATTGTGACTGTCAAAAGATGCAGTTTTCTCTATGCTCCCCCCTTGCTCCATGGGTGAAAGTCAGCTACTCGAGCCCTTTTCTTGGCCCTCCGTATCATCTCAACTGCACTGACTGGTGCAGTGAGGGACAGAGCCAAAGCTCCATCCAACTGCCACTCCTGCCTGCTCACGTGTACAGTAGAACCTCAGAGTTATGAACACCAGAGTTACGAACTGACCAGCCAACCACACACCTCATTTGGAACCGGAAGTATGCCACTAGGCAGCAGCAGAGACCAAAAAAAAGGAAATACGGTACAGTACTGTGTTAAACGTAAACTACTAAAAAAATGAAGGGAAAGCAGCATTTTTCTTCTGCATAGTAATGTATTCAAAGCTGCATTCAGTCAATGTTCAGTTGTAAACTTTTGAAACAACCACAATGTTTTGTTCAGAGTTACGAACATTTCAGAGTTCCATTCCCGAGGTGTTTGTAACTCGGATGTTCTACAGTATGAGAGTGGGAGCAGCAGCCCCCCAGCAGCTGCTCTGGCCCTTGCACAGAGTCTGCTGATGCAGGTAGCCTGCACAGCGGAATTAAAGGACTTATTCCCCCTCTACTCCCTTTTGTGGGCATACAGCCAAGCTCATGATTAAACCCTCCGTGTTTAAATATAGTGGCCTGTATCGTATTTATACTGTAAGGTCCTTATGACAGACTCTCTCCTAAGTTTTTATGTTGCTCAGTACACTCTTGGCAATGATTAACTCCATTACATCTACCATCTTCCTGCCTGCTGGCATAACTCAGTCTATCATCCCTGCCTGATCAGAGAAATTTAGTGATAGCTAAATTCAGATTTTGTTCCAAAAGATTAATGACAAGGAAATTGTAAAACCCCTGATTTTAAATTTTATTAGCTAGCCTGCTGCATTCAAAACAACAATGCAAGAACTCAAAGATGCTGGGGGGGGGGGGGGGGGGGG